>MU249635.1:402420-407420 GCA_018977245.1 Lethenteron camtschaticum | reverse complement strand
TTTCTTATTATTTTATTTTTTCCTTCTACGTGACTTTACCGAAAGAACCAAGAAGACGTTTTAATTAATTAAATAGACTTTGTAATGAATGTTTCTCCTGCAACATCAGAGTGCAGCGCCACATTAAATACGCACTACAATGACAACAGTTTAAAGCGATTTGAAACATGTTGAATTTTTTTTGGGGGGGGCAGAGCTTTGTGACGTCATATTTGAGGTCTGACTTTTGTGACGCCATGTGACGAAGGGGGAGGGGGGGGTCAAAAATCGTCCAAAATAGCGTGACGTCATTTATGGACTGCCCCTTCTGAACCAGCTTCGATGAAATGTCAATCTTCTTAAAATTTACTTAAATTGAACCGGGAACTAAAAGTCAGACCCCCCCCCCCTCTCAAATATGACGTCACAAAGCTCTGCCCCCCCCCCAAAAAAAAACATGCTTCAAATCGCTTTAAACTATTGTCATTGTAGTGCGTATTTAATGTGGCGCTGCACTCTGATGTTGTAGGAGAAAACATTCATTACAAAGTCTATTTAATTAATTAAAACGTCTTCTTGGTTCTTTCGGTAAAGTCACGTAGAAGGAAAATAATAAAATAATAAAATAAAACATAATAAGATACAATTCTCACGATGTTATATTTTTATTATTTTAATATTTCCCTTCTACGTGATGACTTTACCGAAAGAACCAAGAAGATGAATCCCTGCAGTCACGAAAGCTTTAAATCGAAATTTAAGTAGAACGTGTTGTCTGTATTTATTTAAAGTTGCGCTTTTGATGTGACGTCACATTTCTCAAACCTCCCCCTTCCCATCGTCACACATCGTCACATATGTCTGACATGCCCCCTCCCCACCAGGTGCGTGACGTCATTTATGGACGGCCCAAAGGCCCCACTGTTCCGCTGCGACCTGGCCAAATGACAGCTCAACGACGTTCGGCTTATCATCATCATCCCGTGGAAATTAGCAGCAGCCAATAAGTACAAATGTTGATCCTGAGAAGGGACGCGCAGACAGCCTCGATTTGAAGTTTTCGTTTCTGCAGGGATCCACAAACTCTTTGGTTCTTTCGGTAAAGTCACGTGGGTATTAAATGAAGTAGATTAAATCACGACGTTTCGGGCGCAACACAAGCAATCATCGTCAGGTGGGAAAACCACAGCAAGAAAATTTTTTTGCTCAAATTTTCTTGCAAGAATATTTTTTTTTGCTGTGATTTATTGCTAGAATTTTTTTTTGCTCACATTTTTTTGCCGAAATCTTCTTGCTAGAATTTTTTTGCTCAAATTTTCTTGCAAAAATTTTTTTGCTCAAATTTTCTTGCAAAATTTTTTTGCTAAAATTTTCTTGCATTAATTTTTTTNGCTGAAATCTTCTTGCTAGAATTTTTTTNGCTCAAATTTTCTTGCTACATTTTTTTTGCTGTGATTTTCTTGCAATAAATTTTTTTTTTGCTAAATTTTCTTGCAATAATTTTTTTTNGCCGAAATCTTCTTGCTAGAATTTTTTTGCTCAAATTTTCTTGCAAAATATTTTTTTTGCTCAAATTTTCTTGCAATAATTTTTTTTGCTAAAATTTTCTTGCATTAATTTTTTTGCTGAAATCTTCTTGCTAGAATTTTTTGCTCAAATTTTCTTGCAATAATTTTTTTTGCTGTGATTTTCTTGCAATAATTTTTTTTGCTCAAATTTTCTTGCAATACATTTTTTTGCTCACATTTTTTTTTGCCGAAATCTTCTTGCTAGAATTTTTTTTGCTCAAATTTTCTTGCAAAAATATTTTTTTTTGCTCAAATTTTCTTGCATTATTTTTTTTTTTGCTGAAATCTTCTTGCTAGAATTTTTTTGCTGAAATTTTCTTGCAATAAATATTTTTTTTTGCTAAATTTTCTTGCAATAAATTTTTTTGCTGAAATCTTCTTGCTAGAATTTTTTTTGCTCAAATTTTCTTGCAATACACTTTTTTTTGCTGAAATTTTCTTGCAATAAATTTTTTTTTGCTCAAATTTTCTTGCAATACATTTTTTTTGCTCACATTTTTTTNGCCGAAATCTTCTTGCTAGAATTTTTTTTGCTCAAATTTTCTTGCAAAATATTTTTTTTTGCTCAAATTTTCTTGCAATTTTTTTTTTGCTGAAATCTTCTTGCATTAATTTTTTTTGCTAAATTCTTATTGCTAGAATTTTTTTTGCTGAAATTTTCTTGCAATTATTTTTTTTTGCTAAATTTTCTTGCAATAATTTTTTTTTGCCGAAATCTTCTTGCTAGAATTTTTTTGCTCAAATTTTCTTGCAAAAATATTTTTTTTGCTCAAATTTTCTTGCATTATTTTTTTTTGCTGAAATCTTCTTGCTAGAATTTTTTTGCTGAAATTTTCTTGCAATAAATATTTTTTTTGCTAAAATTTTCTTGCAATAATTTTTTTGCTGAAATCTTCTTGCTAGAATTTTTTTTGCTCAAATTTTCTTGCAATACATTTTTTTTTTGCTCAAATTCTCTTGCCGTGGTTAACCCACCTCATGATGATGATTATGATTGCTCGTGTCGCGATCGAAACGTCGTGATTTACTTTATTTATACCCTACGTGACTTTACCGAAAGAACTAAAGACGCACAGACTCCAAATATAAAGCAGCAGGCATTCGTCAGGTTCGGGGTCGAACAGACCGAAGCCACCGGCCATAGTCACGGTGGGCTGTCATAATCCTCGCAGCTGATTGGATAAGAGCCCCACAGAAGACACGCCCTCTATCGTCCGTCTCATGAATATTCATGAGTTGGAAGAGGAGCTGATTGGATAACAATGCGCCTGAAGCCACGCCATAGTCACGGTGGGCTGTCGTAATCCTTGCAGCTGATTGGATAAGAGTCTCCACGTCCATCGCAAGAGCTGATTGGCTAAGAGCCTGCCGAAGCCACGCCTCCATATTGTCCATCTCATGAATATTCATTTATTTAACGAGGTAAGAGCTGATTGGATAACTGGCTGAAGCCACGCCCTTCCCCACTGTGGGCTGTCATAATCCTCGCAGCTGATTGGCTAAGAGCCCCAGCAGGAAGACACGCCCTCTATCGCCTGCCTCATGAATATTCATGAGATAAACAACACGCAGAAGAGAGCTGATTGGATCACCGATCCGAAGCCACGCCCATTCACCGTGGGCCGTCGTAATCCTCGCAGCCGATTGGATAAACGCCCGGCTGAAGACACGCCCCTACATCGCCGTCTCATGAATATTCATGAGCTCGCGCGAGGAGTTGACCAATCAGACGCGTGGCTCGCGGCACGTCCGGGTGCAAAGCAGCTCAGATCGCCCATTGCTCTTAGCGCAGTGGGACTCAACTGAATTGGTAAGACGACGTTATAATCTTTAATATTTGTACATTATATAAGCGCACGCGTCCACCCTTCACCTATGCTTCGCACCCCTTTAAATCACGTCGTTGTTGTTATATCTTTTAATTTTATTTCGCTGTTTTTTCCGTTGCGTGCGGTTACTTTAAGACGTTTTCTTGTTTCGATGTAAAGCTTTCGTGACTGATTCATCTTCTTGGTTCTTTCACCACGTAGAAGGGAAATAATAAAAATATTAAAACAATTCTAGATTTGAAGCTTTCGTGACTGCAATGATTCTACGCTTAGGTTTTTTCGGTAAAGTCACGTAGGGAAATAAATAAATAACAATTTTTCTTAAATAATAGAAATACAATAATAAATTACGATTTCGTGTTGCCTCCGAAAAAAAAACCTAAGAGTGTAATAAAATAAAACAATAAAATTATTACGACGTTTCGGCCACAACGCAGGATGCTTGCGTTGTGGCCGAAACGTCGTACGGATTTTATTAATTTTTTATTATTTCCCTTCTACGTGAATTTACCGATGATTATGTTTCTTGGTTCATGTTTTGGTTACACCCGAGTCAAGAGCCGCATCAATCACGGGGCTATACCGAATACATGAACACTGACACTTTAACGTTGTAACAGAAGCGCTTTATAGCTCATATGGTTTAATCCTCCCCTCCCTCCCACCCAGCAGTGAGCCGGACACAACGTGGAGCCATGAAGGACGACGTCGTCATCGTCTCCGCCGTTCGCACTCCATCGGTTCGCTCCAATGTTCACTGAGTGGGGGGGGGGGCTGTGAGATGTTGACTACCTCGCCTGGTACACAGGAGGTCGTGGGTTCGATCCGACACCACAGTGGCTAGGAGATGTTGACTACCTCGCCTGGTACGCAGGAGGTCGTGGTTCGATCCTGTCCCCACAGTGGCTAGGAGATGTTGACTACCTCGCCTGGTACGCAGGAGGTCGTGGGTTCGATCCTGTCCCTGACATCACAGTGGCTATGAGATGTTGACTACCTCGCCTGGTACACAGGAGGCCGTGGTTCAATCCGACCCTGACACCACAGTGGCTATGAGATGTTGACTACCTCGCCTGGTACACAGGAGGTCGTGGGTTCAATCACGACACCACAGTGGCTAGAGATGTTGACTACCTCGCCTGGTACGCAGGAGGTCGTGGGTTCGATCCACCCCCCACGCCACGCTGGTGAGATGTTGACTACCTCGACTCACACAGAGACCCACAGACTCACACAGAGACCACAGACTCGCACAGAGACCCGCAGATTACACGAGACCACAGACTCACACAGAACCCACAGACACCNACGCTCACGAGAGACCCACAGACTCGCGCAGAGACCACAGACTCGCACAGAGACCCACAGACTCGCACAGAGACCCACAGACTCACGCAGAGACCCACAGACTCACGCAGACACCCACAGACTCACGCAGAGACCCACAGACTCACACAGAGACCCACAGACTCACGCAGAGACTCACACAGAGACCCACAGACTCACGCAGAGACTCACACAGAGACCCACAGATTCACACAGACACCCACAGACTCACACAGAGACCCACAGATTCACACAGAGACCACAGATTCACGCAGACACCCACAGACTCGCGCAGAGA
>MU249635.1:202420-397420 GCA_018977245.1 Lethenteron camtschaticum | reverse complement strand
GAGTTGGCTGGGTCATGTAGCCTGCATGCCAGCCACCGCATGCCTAAACAACTTTTGTTCGGCCGGATCGAGGGGGCTAAACGGGCGCGGCACGGGCTAGAGAAGAGATGGAGTGATGTGGTGCAGAGGACGTGGAGCTGAGGACTTGCCGATGACCGGTACCAGCGGTGTCAAGATCGGCCTCTGTGGAGGAGGCTCTGAAGGACGCTACTGGGCAGTTGGAGGCAGTCGCCCTCCAGCAACAACGGAGGGCGGAGGAGCGACGCTCACAACAACGAGCGAGCGCCGGGTGATAAAACACAGCAAGTTGGCACAGTAGGGGGCACAGGTGTGCATCAGCCAGTCATCTCAGTCGACCCATGGCACCTGGGTCTGTCCCGTGACCTTCTGCCAGTGGGCGTTCGACACTTCACGTGACCTCAACGTGCACATAGCCTGGCACAAGCGCCGTGGTGACGTCACCGCCACTTAGTGGCAATGGCGGTTTTGTTGTAACGGTGGTGGTTGTGGTTGTTTGTATGTAACGGTGGTTGTGTGTGTGTATGATGATAGTTGTGGTGGTGGTATGTATGTGTTGTAACCGTGGTGGTGTTGTTGTGGTGGTTGTGTGTCTGTAATAGTTGTGGTTGTGTGTGTAACGATGGTTGTGTGTGTGTATTGATGATCGTTGTGGTAGTTGCGTGTGTGTGTGTAACCATGGTGGTGGTTGTTGTTGTGGTGGCTGTGTGTGTCTGTAATGGTTGTGGTGGTTGTGTGTGGTTGCAGGTTCTCTCAATGGGAGTCTGTCCACCATCCCTGCCTACTCTCTGGGCTCCGTGGTGCTCAAGGAGGCTCTGGCTCGTGCCTCCATGTCCCGAACGACGTGGGGAGGTGATCCTGGGACAGGTACTCACAGCCGGTAAGACGCGGAGACAGACGCACACACACACAACTCTCTGCCACACACTCGCTCACTCTCTCATACACTCAAACACTCGCTCGCTCACTCGCTCACTCTCTCATACACTCAAACACTCGCTCACTCGCTCACTCACACACTCGCTCAACACTCACTCACACTCACTCACTCGCTCACACACTCGACACTCGCTCATACACTCGCTCACTCGCTCAACCACTCGCTCACCACTCGCTCACTCTCTCATACACTCTCCCCACTCGCTCACTGTCTCATACACTCAAACACGCTCACTCACACTCGCTCAAACACTCACACTCACTCACTCACACTCACTCACACACCCACTCTCACACAACAACAACCGCCATTCGCCACTAAGTAGCGGTGACGTCACCACGACGCTTGTGCCAGGCCATGTGCACCTTGAGGCCACGTGAAGTGTCGAACGCCCGCTGGCAGGAGGTCACGGGGCAGACCCAGCAGGTGCCACGGGTCGACTGACTGAGATGACCGAGATGACTGGCTGATGCACCACCTGTGCCGCCTACTGTGCCAGACACTCACACACCCAACTCACTGCCACACACTCGCTCACTCTCTCATACACTCACACACTCACCCACTCGCTCAAACACTCACTCACTCGCACACTCTCTCACACACTCAAACACTCACTCACCCACTCGTTCACACACACACTCGTTTAAACACTCACTCGCACACTCTCTCACACACTCAAACACTCACTCACCCACTCGTTCACACACTCACACACTCCCTGAAACACTCACTCACTCGCACACTTTCTCACACACTCAAACACTCACTCACCCACTCGTTCACACACTCGCTCAAACACTCACTCACACCCACTCACTCACCCACCCACTCGCTCACACTCGCTCACTCTCTCATACACTAGAACACTCGCTCACTCACTCACCCACTCACTCACTCACCCACCACTCACTCACACTCACCCACTCACCCACCCACTCGCTCACACACTCAACCACTCGCTCACACTCGCTCACTCTCTCATACACTTGAACACTCGCCGCTCGCTCGCCCGCTCGCTCGCCGCTCGCCCGCCCGNTCGCCGCCGCTCGCCCGCCGCTCGCCCGCCCGCTCGCTCGCCCGCTCTCTCACTCGCTCGCTCGCCTACTTACTCCTCTCACCCTTTCTCCCGCGTGTGTCTCTCCGTGTGTCTCCCTGTCTCACCGTGTGTCTCCCCGTATCCCCGGCTAGGCGTGCGAGTCTGTCCGCGGGTCTCCCTGTCTCTGTCCCCGCGTGGGACTCAACATGCTGTGTCTCNTGTCTCACCGTGTGTCTCCCTGTCTCACCATGTGTCTCCCTGTCTCTCTCCCTGTGTGTCTCCCCGTATCTTCAGCACAGGGACAGAACCGGCTAGGCGTGCGAGTCTGTCCGCGAGTCTCCCTGTCTCCGTCCCCGCGTCTCAACATGCCGTGTGTCTTCCTGTCTCTCTCTCTCTCCCCGTGTGTCTCACTCTCTCTCTCCCGCGTGTGTCTCCCTGTCTCTCTCTCTCTCCGCGTGTCTCCCTGTCTCTCTCCCCGCGTGTGTCTCCCTGTCTCTCTCTCTCCGCGTGTGTCTCCCTGTCTCTCTCTCTCANGTGTGTCTCCCTGTCTCACCGTGTGTCTCCCTGTCTCACTCTCTCTCCCCGTGTGTGTCTCCCCGTGTCTCCAGGCCAGGGACAGAACCCGGCTAGGCGTGCGAGTCTGTCCGCGGGTCTCCCTGTCTCTGCCCGTGTGTGTCTCCCTGTCTCTCTCCCTGTGTGTCTCCCCGTGTCTCCAGGCGGACAGACCCGGCGAGGCGTGCGAGTCTGTCGCGGGTCTCCCTGTCTCTGTCCCCGCGTGTGTCTCCNTGTCTCTCTGTGTGTCTCCCTGTCTCTCCGTGTGTCTCCCTGTCTCACCGTGTGTCTCCCTGTCTCACTCTCTCTCCCGTGTGTGTCTCCCCGTGTCTCCAGGCCAGGNACACCCGGCTAGGCGTGCGAGTCTCGCGGTCTCCCTGTCTCTGTCCCCGCGTGGCTCACATGCTGTGTGTCTCCCTGTCTCTCTCCCCGTGTGTGTCTCCCTGTCTCTCTCCCCGTGTGTGTCTCCCCGTGTCTCCAGGCCAGGGACAGAACCCGGCGAGGCGTGCGAGTCTGTCCGCGGGTCTCCCTGTCTCTGTCCCCGCGTGGGGACTCAACATGCTGTGTGGCTCCGGTCTCCGCGCCGTCTGCCTGGGGGCCCAGGCCGTGAGGCAGCGGGACGTGGACATCGTCCTGGCCGGGGGCAGGAGAGCATGAGCCAGGTGACTGTCTCCACACGCGTGTTCTACCGTGTGTCTCCACGCGTGTTTCTGTGTGTTCTCCACGTGTGTCTCTGTGTGTGTGTCTTGTGTGTGTCTCTCTGTGTGTGTCTCTGTGTGTCTATGTCTCCANGTGTGTCTCTGCGTGTGTCTCCACGCNTGGCTTTGTGTGTGTCTCTGTGTGTCTCCGTGTGTCTCTGTGTGTCTCCGATGTGAGTCTCTGTGTGTCTCCACGCAGGCTTNGTGTGTTCTCTGGTGTGTCTCTGTGTCTCTGTCTGTGTGTCTCCGTGTGTCTCTCTGTGTGTCTCCACGGTGCCTGTGTGTCTCCACGCGTGTCCATGTGTTTGTGTCTCCATGTTTCTGCAGCTGTCTCCGCGCCTGTGCGTTGACCCTGGGNTTGTTGTCGTGGTGTGTGTTGCACATGTGTGTGTCTGTGTGTGCGTGTGTGTGTGTGGGGGCGGTGTGTGTTTGCGCTGTGGTGTGTGTGTCTGCGTTTCGTGGTGTGTGTCTGGATGTGTGTGTCTGTGTGCGTGTGTGTGGTGTGTTGTGCGTGTGTGTGTCGTGTGTGTGTGTTGTGTGTGTCTGTGTGTGTCTGTGTGTCGTTGTGTGGTTGTGTGTGGGGGCGTGTGTGTCTTCGTGCTGCGTGTGTGTGTGTGTGTGTTCGGTGTGTGNTGTGTGGTGTGTGTGTGTGTGTGTCTGTGTGTGTGCGTGTGTGTGTGCGTGTGTGTGTGCGTGTGTGTGCGTGTGTGTGTGTGCGTGTGTGTGCGTGTGTGCGTGTGTGTGTNTGCGTGTGTGTGTGCGTGTGTGGCGTGTGTGTGTGTGTGTGCGTGCGTGTGTGTGCGNGTGTGTGTGTCGTNGCGTGTGTGCGTGTGTGTGTGTGTGTGTGCGTGTGTGTGCGTGTGTGTGTGTGTGCGTGTGTGTGCGTGTGTGTGTGTCTCCCGTAGGCCCCCCATGCTGTGTACGTGAGGCGGGGGTGAAGATGGGAGACGCCACGATGGTTGACACCATGACACACGACGGCCTCATAGACTCCACCCTGCACTACCACATGGAGTGACCGGTAACACACCACTACACCACCNCCAACACACCACCACTACCACCACTACCAAACAACCACCACCACTACCAGAACACCACCACTACCACCACACTACCACCAGACCACTACCAGATAACCACACAACCACCACTCACAACAACAAAACCGCCATTTGCCACTAAGTGCGGTACGTCACCACGACGCTTGTGCCAGGCCAGGTGCACCTTGAGGCCACGTGACGTGTCAACGTCCGCTGGCAGGAGGTCACGGACAGACCAGCAGTGCATGGGTTGACTGACTGAGACGACTGGCTGATGCACCACCTGTGCCCCTACTGTACCAACTTGCTGTGCTTTAGCCACCCGGCGCTCCGCTCGTTGTTGTGAGCGTCGCTCCTCCGCCCTCCGTTGTTGTTGGAGGGCGACTGCCTCCAACTGCCCAGTAGCGTCTTCACGAGCCTCCTCCACAGAGGCCGATCTTGACACCGCTGGTACCAGTCATCGCAAGTCCACTCAGCTCCACGTCCTCCTGTATCACATCACTCCATCTCCTCTCTAGCATCACTCCACACGCAGAAGCACTCTGTCTCTCTCTCTCCCCCGTGTCTCTCTCCCGTGTCTCTCTCTCTCCGTGTCTCTCTCTCCGTGTCTCTCTCCCCGTGTCTTCTCTCCCCCGTGTCTCTCTGCCCGTGTGTCTCTCCCCCCCTGTCTCTCTCTCACCTGTGTCTCTGTGTCTCTCTCCCCCGTGTGTCTCTGTGTGTCTCTGTGTGTCTGTGTGTCTGCGTGTAGTGGAGAACGTGGCTAGGCAGTTCTCGGTGTCTCTCTCCCGTGTGTCTCTCTCCCGTGTCTCTCTCCCGTGTGTCTCGTGTGTCTCTGTGTGTCTCGTGTGTCTCTGTGTGTCTCTGTGTGTCTCTGTGTGTCGCGTGTAGCGGAGAACGTGGCGAAGCAGTTCTCGGTGTCTCGCCGTGACCAGGACGACTTTGCGGCGCTGTCCCAGGCGCGCACCGCGGCCGCCGTGCAATCCGGAGCCTTTACGCGGGAGATCGCCCCCGTGTCTGTCGTCACGCGCAAGGGTGAGACACGGAGACAGGGGACAGGGGGACAGGGGACACACAGACACGGGGACACGGAGACACACAGACACGGAGATACGGGACACGGGGACACAGAGACACACAGACACGGGGACACACGGATACGCAGACACAGACACGGGGACACGGAGACACACAGACACGGGGACACGAGACACGGGGACACACAGACACGGAGACACGGGACACGGAGACACGGAGACACGGGACACGGGGACGGGGACACGGGGCACTGGGACACTGGACACTGAGACACTGGGACACGGGGACACTGGGACACTGGGACACTGGGACACGGGACACGGGGACACTGAACACTGGGACACTGGGACACGGGACATGGGGACACTGGGACACTGGGACACTGAGACACGGGGACACTGGGACACTGGGACACTGAGACACGGGGACACTGGGACACTGGGACACTGGGACACGGGACACTGAGACACGGGACAGACACGGGACACGGGACACGGGACACTGGGACACGGGACACGGGGACACTGGGACACGGGGACACGGGGACACTGGGACACTGGGACACTGGACACTGAGACACGGGACACTGGGACACTGGACACGGGGACACGGGGACATGGGACACTGGGACACTGGGACACTGAGACACGGGACACGGGACACGGGACACTGGGACACTGAGACACGGGACACTGGACACTGGGACACTGGGACACGGGACACTGGGACACGGGGACACGGGGACACGGGACACTGGGACACTGGGACACTGGGACACTGGACACGGGGACACGGGGACACGGGACACGGGACACGGGACACTGAGACACGGGGACACTGGGACACTGGGACACTGGACACGGGGGGGACACTGGGACACGGGGACACGGGACACGGGGACACGGGGACACTGGGACACTGGGACACGGGGACACTGGGACACTGGGACACTGGGACACGGGACACTGAGACACTGGGACACGGGGACACGGGGACACGGGGACACTGGGACACTGGGACACTGGGACACTGGGACACGGGGACACTGGGACACTGGGACACGGGGACACGGGGACACGGGGACACTGGGACACTGGACACTGAGACACTGGGACACTGGGACACTGGGACACTGGGACACGGGGACACGGGGACACGGGACACTGGGACACTGGGACACTGAGACACGGGGACACGGGGACACGGGGACACTGGACACTGAGACACGGGGACACTGGGACACTGGGACACTGGGACACGGGGACACTGGGACACTGGACACTGGGACACGGGGACACGGGACACGGGGACACTGGACACTGGGACACTGGACACTGGGACACTGGGACACGGGACACGGGACACGGGACACGGGACACGGGGACACTGGGACACGGGACACTGGGACACTGGGACACTGAGACACTGAGACACTGGACACTGGACACTGGGACACTGGGACACTGGGACACTGGGACACGGGGACACGGGGACACGGGGACACTGAGACACGGGGACACTGGGACACTGGGACACTGGGACACGGGGACACTGGG
Source organism: Lethenteron camtschaticum (assembly GCA_018977245.1). Lineage (NCBI taxonomy): Eukaryota > Metazoa > Chordata > Hyperoartia > Petromyzontiformes > Petromyzontidae > Lethenteron > Lethenteron camtschaticum. The sequence goes on along the minus strand of MU249635.1, from coordinate 390,539 downwards.
ACACTGGGACACTGGGACACGGGGGGGACACGGGGACACGGGGACACGGGGACACGGGGACACGGAGACACTGAGACACTGGACACTGGGACACTGGGACACTGGGACACTGGGACACTGGGACACGGGGACACGGGGACACGGGGACACGGGGACACGGGGACACTGAGACACGGGGACACGGGGACACTGGGACACTGGGACACTGGGACACTGGGACACTGGGACACTGGGACACTGGGACACGGGGACACGGGGACACGGGGACACGGGACACGGGACACGGGGACACGGGGACACGGGGACACGGGACACGGGACACTGGGACACTGGACACTGGGACACTGAGACACGGGGACACTGGGACACTGGGACACTGAGACACGGGGACACGGGGACACTGAGACACTGAGACACTGAGACACGGGGGCACTGGGGCACTGGACACTGAGACACGGGGACACTGGACACTGGGACACGGGGACACTGGGACACTGGGACACTGGGACACGGGGACACGGGGACACTGGGACACGGGGACACGGGGACACGGGGACACGGGACACGGGGACACGGGGACACGGGGACACGGGGACACTGGGACACTGGGACACTGGGACACTGGGACACTGGGACACTGGGACACTGGGACACGGGACACGGGGACACGGGGACACGGGACACTGGGACACTGGACACGGGGACAGGGACACTGGGACACTGGGACACTGGGACACTGGGACACGGGGACACGGGGACACTGGGACACGGGGACACGGGGACACGGGGACACGGGGACATGGGACACGGGGACACGGGGACACGGGGACACGGGACACGGGACACGGGGACACGGGGACACGGGGACACGGGGACACGGGGACACGGGGACACGGGGACACTGGGACACTGGGACACTGGGACACGGGGGCACGGGGACTGGGACACTGGGACACTGAGACACGGGGACACGGGGACACTGGGACACTGGGACACGGACACGGGGACACGGGGACACGGNACACTGGGACACTGGGACACTGGGACACGGGGGCACTGGGCACTGGGACACTGGGACACTGAGACACGGGGACACTGGGACACGGGACACTGGGACACTGGGACACGGGGACACGGGACACTGGGACACTGGGACACTGGGACACTGGGACACTGGGACACGGGGACACTGGGACACTGGGACACGGGGACACGGGACACGGGGACACGGGGACACGGGGACACGGGGACACTGGGACACTGGGACACTGGGACACGGGGACACGGGACACGGGACACGGGGACACGGGGACACGGAGACACTGGGACACTGGGACACTGGACACGGGGACACGGGGACACGGGGACACGGGGACACTGGGACACGGGACACGGGGACACTGGGACACTGGGACACTGGGACACTGAGACACTGGGACACTGGGACACGGGGACACGGGGACACGGGACACGGGGACACTGGGACACTGGGACACGGGACACGGGACACGGGGACACGGGACACTGGGACACTGGGACACGGGGACACGGGGACACGGGGACACTGAGACACTGGGACACGGGGACACGGGGACACGGGACACTGGGACACTGGGACACTGGGACACGGGGACACGGGGACACGGGGACACTGGGGCACGGGACACTGGACACTGGGACACTGGGACACTGGGACACGGGGACACGGGGACACGGGGACACTGGGGCACGGGGACACTGGGACACTGGGACACTGAGACACTGAGACACGGGGACACGGGGACACGGGGACACGGGACACTGGGACACTGAGACAGGGACACGGGGACACGGGGACACGGGGACACGGGGACACTGGGACACTGAGACACTGGGACACGGGGACACGGGGACACTGGGGCACGGGGGCACGGGGACACGGACACACACTGAGACACGGGGACACGGGGACACGGGGACAGACACTGGGACACGGGGACACGGGGACACGGGGACAGGGACAGGGAGACACGGGGACACGGGGACACGGGGACACGGAGACACAACCGTGGCTAATCGGAGGTGTGGGGTAAGGACAACAACAACAAACTAAACAACAACAAACTAAACAACAACAACAAGGAGCAGCTCTACAGAGATGAGTTTGTCAATGGAGATGATGAAGAGCGTTCCAGACGGCCTCAAAAGAAGCAGCGCAATTTAAAGCACCGCACGAAGTGTAGAGTAGTGTATAGTGTAGTGTATAGTGTAGTGTGTAGTGTAGTGTGTATAGTGTAGTGTATAGTGTAATGTGTATCCCTGTCTCCCCGTCTCTCTGTGAGTGTCTCTCTCTCTGCCTCCCCCGTGCGTGTCTCTGTGTGTGTGTCCCTGTGTGTGTCTTTGTGTGTGTGTCTCTGTGTGCGTGTCTCTGTGTGCGTGTCTGTGTGTGTCTCTGTGTGTGTGTCTCTGTGTGTGTCCCTGTGTGTGTCTCTGTGTGTGTCCCTGTGTGTGTGTCTCTGTGTGTGTGTCCCTGTGTGTGCGTCTCTGTGTGTGTGTGTCCCTGTGTTGTGTCCTTGTGTGTGTGTGTCCCTGTGTGTGTGTCTCTGTGTGTGTATGTCCCTGTGTGTGTGTCCCTGTGTGTGTGTCTCTGTTGTGTCCCTGTGTGTGTGTCTCTGTGTGTTTCTCTGTGCATTCTAGGGAGGTTGTCGTGACTCAGGATGAGTTTCCACGGCCTGGACGACGGTTGAGAGTCTGGGACGACTCAAGCCGTGCTTCGTCACGGACGGAAGCGGCACCGTGACCGCCGGGAACTCATCCGGTACACGACAGACACGGGGAGAGAGAGAGAGAGACACGGGAGAGAGACACTGGGAGAGAAGAGAGAGACGGGGAGAGAGACACGGGGAGAGAGAGACACGGGGGAGAGACACGGGGAGAGAGAGACGGGGGAGAGAGACACAGGAGAGAGACACGGGGAGAGAGACACGGGGAGGAGAGACACGGGAGAGAGAGACACGGGNAGAGACACGGGAGAGAGAGACGCGGGGAAGAGAGACACGGGAAGAGAGACACGGGGAAAGAGAGACACGGGAGAGAGACACGGGGAGAGAGAGACGGGGGGAGAGACACGGGGAGAGAGAGACGGGGGAGAGAGACACGGGGAGAGAGACACGGGNAGAGAGAGACACGGGGGAGAGACACGGGGGAGAGAGACGCGGGGAGAGAGAGACACGGGGAGAGAGACACGGGGAGAGAGACACGGGGAGAGAGGGGAGAGACGGGAGAGAGAGACACGGGGGGAGACACGGGGAGAGAGACGCGGGGAGAGAGACCGGGGGAGAGAGACACGGGGAGACACAGTGATGTGGATAGAGTAGTGGGTAGATAGTTATAGGGGGAGATATAGTGGTTGTGGTTGTTTGGTAGTGGTGGTTGTTGTATAGTGGTTGTGGTGGTTGTTGTATAGTTTGTGGTAGTTGTGGTAGTGGTGGTTGTGTGGTTGTTGTAGTGGTGGTGGTTGTTGTAGTGTGGTGGTTGTGGTGTTGTGTAGTGGTGGTTGTGGTGGTTGTGGTGGTTTGGTGTTGTGGTGTGGTGGTGTTTTGGTGGTTGTGGTGGTTGTGGTGGTGGTTGTTGTACCGTGGTGGTGTGGTGGTGGTTGTGGTGGTTGTGTTGGTTGTCGTGGTGGTTGTGGTTGTGGTGGTGGTTGTNGTGTTGTGGTGGTGGTTGTGGTGTTGTGGTGGTGGTGGTGTTGTACCGTGGTGGTGGTGGTGGTTGTAGGAGTGAACGACGGTGCTGCGCCGTCTTGTTGATGACGGAGAGCGAGGCCCAGTCGCGGGGCCTGAAGCCTCTGGCTCGCCTGGTCTCCTGGCACAGGCGGAGTGGAGCCGAGCATCATGGGAACAGGGCCCATCCCAGCCACAACCAAAGCGGTGAGGCAGCCACAACCACAACAACCACAACCACTATCACAACCACCACCACAACCACCATCACAACCACAACCATCACAACCACCGTCACAACCACAACCACCATCACAACACAGCAACCACAACCACCATCACAACCACCACCATCACAACCACAACCACCATCACAACCACAACCACAACACANCAACCACCATCACAACAACACCGTCACAACCACAACACAGCAACCACAACCACCATCACAACAACACCGTCACAACCACCATAATTGTTGATGTTGTGGTTGTTTAGCTGTTGATGTGGTTGATGTTATTGTTGTTTTGTTGTGGTTGTTGTTTTTGTTGTGGTTGATATGGTGGTTGTTGTTGTTGTGGTTATTGTTGTTGATGTTGTGGTTATTGTTGTTGATGTTGTGGTTGATGTTGTTGTTGTTGATATTGTGGTTGATGTGGTGGTTATTATTTGTTGTTGATGTGGTTGTTGTTGANGTTGTTGGTGGTTGTTGTTGATGTTGTGGTTATTGTTGTTGTGTAGCTAGCGAAGGCTGGCTGGTCTGTGCAGGACGTGGATCTGTTTGAGCTGAACGAGGCGTTCGCCGCTCAGTCGCTGGCCGTGATCCGCAAGCTGGGACTCAACACGGAGAAAGTGAGACACACGGAGACACAGAGAGACACAGAGAGAGACACGGAGACACACACACAGAGACACACACAGAGACAGACAGAGACACACACACAGAGACAGAGACAGACAGAGACACACACACAGAGACAGAGACACAGAGACACACACACAGAGACACACACACAGAGACAGACACAGACAGAGAGAGACACAGAGAGAGACAGAGACACACACGGAGACAGAGAGAGACAGACAGAGAGACACAGAGACACATAGAGAGACACACNGAGAGAGAGACAGAGAGAGACACACAGAGACAGAGAGACAGACAGACAGAGACGCACAGAGAGAGAAGCGCGGAGAGAGAAGCGCGGAGACGCGCGGGATGCTGAGACAAGGGGACATGGAGGCAGAGGGACGCAGAAAGACAATGGAAAGAGACAGAGACTGTCACCCTGTGTGTCTCCCCATGTCTCGCATTGGTTACATTGATCAATGATGAGACGTTGACTACCTCACCTGGTGTACAGGAGGTCGTGGGTTTGATCCCGACCCGAACGCCTGCTGCTGTATATTTGAGTTTGAGTCTCTCTCTCTCTCCCCATGTCTCTCTCTCCCCGTGTCTCTCTCTCCCCCCGTGTCTCTCTCCCCGTGTCTCTTTCCCCATCTCTCTCTCCCCGTGTCTCTCTCCCCCCGTGTCTCTCTCTCCNCGGTGTCTCTCTCNCNCCGGTCTCTCTCCGTGTCTCTGTCCCCATGTCTCTCTCTCTCTCCGTGTCTCTCTGTCCCCGTGTCTCTCTCTCCCGTTTCTTTCTCCCCGTGTCTCTCTCCCGTGTCTCTCTCTCCCCGTGTCTCTCTCTGTAGGTGAACGTGAGAGGCGGTGCGCTGGCTCTGGGTCACCCAATCGGTGCGTCTGGGTGCCGGTGTTGGTATCGCTTCTCCACTCGCTGAGGGACACGGGCGGTGCCCGGGGGTGGCGGCGCTGTGCGTGGCGGTGGCATGGGGATCGCGGCGTGCGTGGAGACGGTGGAGACAGCCTGAGACACACACACGCACACACACGCACACACACACGCACACACACACGCACACATGCACACACAACAACAACAACAACCGCCATTCGCCACTAAGTGGCGGTGACGTCACACGATGCTTGTGCCAGGCCAAGTGCACGTTGAGGCCACGTGAAATGTCGAACGCCCGCTGGCAGGAGGTCATGGGGCAGACCCGGGTGCCACGGGTCGACTGACCGAGATGACCGAGATGACTGGCTGATGCACCACCTGTGCCCCCTACTGTACCAACTTGCTGTGCTTTAGCCACCCGGCGCTCCGCTCGTTGTTGTGAGCGTCGCTCCTCCGCCCTCTGTTGTTGTTGGAGGGCGACTGCCTCCAACTGCCCAGCAGTGTCCTTCACGAGCCTCCTCCACTGAGGCCGATCTTGACACTCTGGTACCAGTCATCGGCAAGTCCACTCAGCTCCACGTACCTGTACCACATCTCTCCATCTCTTCTCTAGCCCGTGCCGCGCCGTTTAGCCCCCTCGATCTGGCCGAACAAAAGCTGTTTAGGCATGCGGTGGCTGGGCATGCGGGCTACATGACCCAGCCAACGCAGCCTTGCCTGCCCGGAGGAGCTCACCAATGGGACTTTCCAGATCAGTGAGCACCTATCTAATTATCTAATTAATAAGCACTACCACACACACGCACCACCACACACACGCACCACCACACACGCATGCACTCGCGCACACACACAAATTGCCCACACGCGCACGCACGCCTTACCCTACCTTTTCGTACATTTATCTAGCGCCCTAACCAAGGCGCTGTACAGTGAACTTATGTTGGCACAAGGCGAGATGAGACGAGCCGATGGGATATCTGTTCAATGTGGTGGCGGTGGCGGCGGCGGCGATGCGTGGAATAAACGGAGGTGGAAATGAGACGGAGCGGATTGATGCCTGGCGGCTGTGGGGAGTTTGTGTCGGGGGGAGGCGTCGTGAGGGCGAGTTGGAGAAGGAAGGGGGGGGGCAAGAGAGAATAAGTTGTGGGGGGGGGGTGCGATTGAAGTGCCACGGGCAGTGGGTCACAGTGAAGAGGAGCGAGGATGAGCGTGGATGGAGGAACGGGAAGGGATCGGAAACGACTTCGAACGCAGAGGGGCGGTGCAGGTGTCATGTTCTTGGAGGGAGACGGAGTCTTCGTAGAGGCAACACGCTTTATTTCACCAACAGTTACACTAATCCCTAACACAAAGGGGTAATGGCCCCTTTCACCCACAACCTGGGGAGCTACAGCCTCCGGGCTATCGTACCTACAACTCTCCCTACTCCAGCCCTCCGGCTGGCTAGACCTAGGGGAGGCTGACCCACCACTGGCCCGGTGGGTCCCTGACCACCGGCCCGTCCGGACCTAGCCCTCATAAGGGCATCAGGCCGAGGGAACCTCAGGGTCCTAACCCACGGCCACTGGCACCGCACTGAGCCCCGGCCCTTAGAAGGACGTCGGCGGCTTGGGGTCCAGGGTCTCCTTCTTCAAGTGGCTTCGGCTTTGGCTTGAGACGGACTGACTCGCTCTCAGGGACCCGCCTTATATACTCTCTCTCCCTGAGGGGCGGGGTCTGGGGGATCGTAGCTCCTGCCAGCCCCCTCCCCTCAGAGGGGTTCCAACCGCCGTTGGCCCGACCGGTCCGGACCGGTTTCTACCCCTCCCCCTGGTTGTGGCGCGTATGTGTCAATCATGACCACCACATCGGCAATGTCAAGTCGGCTGAACGATTAATCGATTTTGAAATCAAAATTTGAAGCAATGCGATTAGCAAATAGCAAAGGCTGCAATTTGTTGAGATTTTATAAGTCCTATTATTGGAATTTTATTTTGTATTATAACTTGATTTATTTAACTTAATAGTTTTGTGTTTGATTATCCTATTTCAATTAAAACATTTTAATAAATACATGTTGGAAGCAATTCATATATTTCAAGTTCTCATCCTTGCTTTAGAATATTTTGAGCGGTTCATATTTTAATGGTATCACGTGGTAATGCTCCATCACATGTTTTAAATCTATTACACACTGAATATTGACCTGAAGCTGGACTTTAAAACATGTAGTCGCAAATCAAATCACAATATCTGTCAGACAAATCGCAATGAGATTTTTGTCCCCAAATCGTTCAGCCCCAATGTAAAGTGAGACGAGAGGAGAGTGAGGCCGTGGAGAGATTCATAAACTAAGCTACAAGGATTCATCTTCTTGGTTCTTTCGGTAAAGTCACGTAGAATGGAAATAAAAAATAATTAAAAAACGTGATAAAATAATTAGCACGATGTTTCAGCCACAACGCAAGCAGCCGTCCTCAGGTGGAGAACAAGTCTGTTCTCCACCTCCACACAGACCTGTTCTCCACCTGAGGACGGCTGCTTGCGTTGTGGCCGAAACGTGAGAATTATTTTATTACGTTTTTTTTATTATTATTTCCATTCTACGTGACTTTACCGAAAGAACCAGGAAGATGAATCCCTGCACTCACGAAAGCTTTAAATCGAAATTTAAGCTACATGGAATTTAAAAGATGATAGACGTGGAGCCAGTGGGTGTAGCTGAACGAGGAGGTGGTTTTAAAGATCCGGGCAGTGGCGTTTGGAATCTGTTGGAGTGCTTTGAACGCGTAGGACGGTAGACCGACCGCGAGAGAATTGCAATAGTCGATTCGAGTAAAGGCCAGGGGGCGAATCGGGTTTTTTGGTGGGAGTGATTGTGGTGAAACGGCGGATTTTACAAATACGAAGGTGAAAACGGCAGGAATGAGTAGTGGCGGTTGTGTCGTCAAATAGGGAGGAGAGTGACGCGTCGAAGACTTCACCGAGTTGCGGACAGACTACCGGAGTGATAGAGGATGGGCGAAAGGAGATGGTGGGACATGGTGGAGGAGAACGTGAAGGAGGATTTGTGTTTTTTTGGAAAGTGTTGGGTCATTCAAGACTGGACGGTGATGAGATGAGAGGAACTGCGCAGAGCAAAATCTGGAGTGGGGGAGGAGGGGAACGAGAAAAAGAAAAAAAGTAAATAAAAGAAAAAGAAGATAAAAAAGAGAAAGAATAGAGAAAAAGAAACGTGTGCGTGGCGTCAGAAAAGAAATTACGTGGGGAAATTGAACGATGAGAGGTGGGATTCAAGTCGAGATCGATAAAGAGACTCGCTTTCCTACCCGGCTTCGCCCGGGACTTGGATTCACCACGCCCGGCCGCCTTTGTCTCCCCAGTGGCGATGTTCACACACCACCAGTTACTCGTTTGAGGCTGAGTCGAACTAGGGGAGGCCCAGGAGCGGTTCAAATAATTGTCACCGGTGGTGGCCGTGAGCGGAATCGAACTCGGGTCGCCGGGTTCGTAGCGCAGCGCGCTAACCACTACACTACCGCCATATACACACAGTGTGCTAACCACTGCACCACCACTCCCCACACAGCGCGCTAACCATTACAGTACAATGCGTGACGCTTTCACATGCGCGTGTCACGTGACAGATGTGACGTCACAGCTCACTTGCGTGCAAAAAATATATGCATTATTGAGCTCCCCCCCCCCCCCCCCGAAAAAACACCAAAGTGTATTTTATAATGTTTACATGGTGTACAGTCTGGAAAGTACCCACATGGCAAATTTCAAGTTTGTTGCATGTCAAGAAGTACACTAAAGATTTGAACAGACACAATCACAACTTTGTTTTTTATATATAAAGAGAAGAGATTAAAGCGAAGGGGGCTGATGACAGAACCTTGGGGGACATTGACGGGTGAAGGGGGAGGGGTAACGTGGTCGAATAAGAGAGCCGAAGTGCGCAAGGACAGATAGAACTGGACTCGAGAAAGAGCGGTTGCCCGAGATGCCAAGAGAAGAAAGGGCAGAAGGGGACGGTCAATTGATCCTAATGGCGGTACCCCAGGATATAACAAAATACAAAATGGCCGAATAATACAAAATGGCCGAATAAAACAAAATGGCCGAAATCAGTGCTACTCCGCGATGTCGTAACGCAGCGAGGACGATTGCGCCGAAACCCTGAACGATCATCATACGCACCGTAGTGGTGCATCGTAGTGTACAGCTCGTCGAGATGAGTCGATTGCCGCATCGCCGGCCATCGACAGACTAAAAATAAGTAATATTTTTTTTAACTTTTAAACACGCTTTTATGAAATGTACTGGTAATGGCAGAACTCCACGACTCCAGGAAGTGGCCCCGAAGCTTGCCACAACGTAAGGGACTGTGGACAATTAGACCCAAGCCGAAACATAACAAAAATAATGTAAAAAAATGTTTTGTATTTGTTATGATAGAATACAGTATTGTCATCAGTATGACATAAGTATACCAAGTTTGTACTCGATACCACATTGGGAAGTGGGTTAAAATTTAGTTACAAGATTTGAGGCTACAACAACAAACAGAGTTAAAAGAAAGCGTGTAAAAAACCACAGCGACAAACACCGCCACACCAAACACAAGCATCCACCCGGACACCGAGCACGGACCAGTGATGCAAGCGGGCCAGGATGAGCACAAGCTGATGATGATACACACGAACCAGCGTCAGATCCGAAGTTATGTAGACGGGACCGTAGCGGTCGCAGCCCGGCAGGTTCTGCGTCTCTCTCTCTCTGTCCCACTCATCGTCGTCGAGTGGATTTTTCTCCGGGTCCTCCAGCTTTTTTCCCTCCACATTTAGAATTAACGTCACAACGCGTTTTAGAGTTTTTTGGCTGCCGCTATGAATGTCATACTCTTTGGTTCTTTTGGTAAAGTCACGAGGTATAAAATAAATAAAATCACGACGTTTCGGGCGCAACACAAGCGTCCGTCATCAGGTGGACAACCACAGCAAAAACAATTGCTGAAGTGGGCAAAAGGGCTGCCGTGACAAGAGGCTATATAGGTATGAGAGGGGGAGCCAACGGGGAGAGAGAGAGGGGGAGGGCCAGGGGGAGAGACAGAGAGGGGGAGGGCCAGGGGGAGAGACAGAGAGGGGGTGTGGGGTAGGGGAGTGAGTGAGGCATTGCTAGAGGATGAGGAAATGAGCGAAGAAAAGTGAGAGGGGAGAGGAGTCATCTTTTGTGAGAGCCGGGCCGCTTCTGAGAAAGTAGTCCAGTGGTACCTCGGTATACGACCGCTTTGAAATACGTCGAATTTGGTAGACGTCGTGTTTTGACGAGAAAAACATTTCTTGGGATACAACATCTTTGCTTGCCGGAACAGTATTGTGTGGAATGACCAGACAATGTCACACTTCAGGAACATTCTTAGAAGGCAAAAACAAACTTCAATGGACAGATTTTTAGTCAAACCAGAGTGCCATGACCTCACGCGACCATCGTTCGGTTGGCACCCACACACCCTGTCCTGTAGGGCCAGCACTGCACTTACAGCCTGGAGCCATCCAGCGCTATGATCCAGCGCACGCCGTGCCCCTATAGGGCCGGTACTACACCGACACCAGCGCACACCATGCCCTATAGGGCCGGTACTACACCGACACCATTGTGGTATCCGCCGACTTCGCGACACCTCACGCCGTGCCCCTATAGGGCCGGTACTGCACCCACAGCCTGTTGACATCATCCAGCGATTTCACTACACAAGAGTAATATGAGGATGCACCTGGGGGTAACTGGGCGATGGTGATTGGCTCTGCTGGCCTCAGCCCGCAGCCAATGGGACGTCGAGCCAGGGGCGTGGCCTGTGGCTGCATAGCAACATCTGGAAGGTTCCAGGGGTGAGGCTGATGATTGGCTGCGTGCTATCACGTGGGCCAGGTGTTATAAGGGGTGTGAGGAGAGACAGCTCCGGGTCAGTGTGGAGAGGGCTGAGGAGGGACCACGTCTGTGTCACCGGCACGTCAGCGGCCACGTGGCAGGCCGGAGGCCGTCTCTCAGAGGTCGCAACCGGGTACCCGATATCCGTACCCTACCCGATACCCGGCCAGGTACTGGCAGCCGGTATCGGGTAGGGTACGGGTACCTGATTGCGACCTCTGGGATGAAGCCATGTTGCAGGCGTGGGTGGGTTGATTCTAGGAACTTGAATTGTGAGAAGAGACAAGACGTTGGGAAATGAGTGACAAACGGTGACTCACCAGTGACTCACGGATAACCCTACCCGGCCGCACCAGGGTCGGTAAGGAATCAAAACCCGTTTGCGACCTCTGCCGTCCCCTACACACCGTCAACCAGCGGCGTGAGGGAGCGAGCGGACGCCGCCACGTTCGGGGAACGGAGTAACAGGGGAAGAGGAACCTGGCTTGTGAGGGAGCTGTGGAATGAAGAACGAAGGAAGAAAAGACAAAAGACACGATCTCGTCTGGAGCGCATTTATTAGACATGTGTAGGACTCTTACTGACGCGACAACTTCTTTGTCTTTCACGTTCCTTTTATTTCGCATACAGTTCACATCTCCGACGGCATCATTCAATGTTCCTCCGTACTCTTCAATGTACAATTCTCCATCAGCCCACTCGATGTCCCTCCGTTCGCTCGTTCTGCTGCTTCGCTCGCTCTCTCTCCACCAAGGTCCGTTACTCCGCTGCCTCGCTACGCTGTACTCGCTCCGTCCTTGCCACTCTGTCCGTACTCTATATCCACTGCTACCGTATACTGTATTCTCTTGTCCACTGCTACCCTATACTATACACTCTTGTCCACTGCTACCTTATACTATACGCTCTTGTCCACTGCTACCCTATACTATACACTCTTGTCCACTGCTACCCTATACTATACACTCTTATCCACTGCTACCCTATACTATCCACTCTTGTCCACTGCGACCGTATACTATACACTCTTATCCACTGCTACCCTATACTATACACTCTTGTCCACTGCTACCTTATACTATCCACTCTTGTCCACTGCGACCTTATACTATACACTCTTATCCACTGCTACCCTATACTATACATCTTGTCCACTGCTACCTATACTATACACTTGTCCACTGCTACCTTATACTATCCACTCTTGTCCACTGCGACCTTATACTATACACTCTTATCCACTGCTACCCTATACTATACAATCTTGTCCACTGCTACCCTATACTATACACTTGTCCACTGCTACCTTATACTATCCACTCTTGTCCACTGCGACCTTATACTTCCACTCTTGTCCACTGCGACCTTATACTATCACTCTTATCCACTGCTACCCTATACTATACAATCTTGTCCACTGCTACCCTATACTATACACTCTTGTCCACTGCTACCTTACACTATACACTCTTATCCACTGCTACCTTATACTATACACTCTTGTCCACTGCTACCTTATACTCCACTCTTGTCCACTGCTACCCTATACTATACACTCTTATCGACTGCTAACTTATACTATACACTCTTGTCCACTGCTACCTTATACTATATCCACTGCTACCCTATACTATACACTCTTGTCCACTGCTACCCTATACTATACACTCTTATCCACTGCTACCTATACTATCCACTCTTGTCCACTGCGACCGTATACTATACACTCTTATCCACTGCTACCCTATACTATACACTCTTGTCCACTGCTACCTTATACTATCCACTCTTGTCCACTGCGACCTATACTATACACTCTTATCCACTGCTACCTATACTATACAATCTTGTCCACTGCTACCCTATACTATACACTTGTCCACTGCTACCTATACTATCCACTCTTGTCCACTGCGACCTTATACTATACACTCTTATCCACTGCTACCCTATACTATACATCTTGTCCACTGCTACCCTATACTATACACTTGTCCACTGCTACCTATACTATCCACTCTTGTCCACTGCGACCTATACTATACACTCTTATCCACTGCTACCCTATACTATACTCTTGTCCACTGCTACCCTATACTATACACTCTTGTCCACTGCTACCTTACACTATACACTCTTATCCACTGCTACCTTATACTATACACTCTTGTCCACTGCTACCTATACTATCTCTTGTCCACTGCTACCCTATACTATACACTCTTATCGACTGCTACCTTATACTATACACTCTTGTCCACTGCTACCTTATACTATACTCTTGTCCACTGCTACCNTATACTATACATCTTGTCCACTGCTACCCTATACTATACTCTTGTCCACTGCTACCTTATACTATACACTCTTGTCCACTGCTACCTATACTATACACTCTTGTCCACTGCTACCTACACTATACACTCTTGTCCACGCACCTTATACTATACACTCTTACACTGCTACCTATACTATACAATCTTGTCCACTGCTACCCTATACTATACACTCTTGTCCACTGCTACCTTATACTATACACTCTTGTCCACTGCTACCTTATACTATACACTCTTGTCCACTGCTACCTTATACTATACACTCTTGTCCACTGCTACCTTAGACTATATGCTCTTATCCACTGCTACCCTATACTATACACTCTTGTCCACTGCTACCTTAGACTATATGCTCTTATCCACTGCTACCTATACTATACACTCTTGTCCACTGCTACCTATACTATACACTCTTGTCCACTGCTACCTTATACTATACGCTCTTGTCCACTGCTACCTTATACTATACTCTTGTCCACTGCTACCTATACTATACACTCTTGTCCACTGCTACCTATACTATACACTCTTGTCCATTGCTACCTATACTATACACTCTTGTCCACTGCTACCCTATACTATACACTCTTGTCCATTGCTACCTATACTATACACTCTTGTCCACTGCTACCTTATATTATACACTCTTGTCCACTGCTACCTTATACTATATGCTCTTATCCACTGCTACCTATACTATACACTCTTGTCCACTGCTACCTATACTATACACTCTTGTCCACTGCTACCTATACTATACACTCTTGTCCACTATACTATACACTTGTCCACTGCTACCTATACTATACACTTGTCCACTATACTATACACTCTTGTCCACTGCTACCTATACTATACACTCTTGTCCACTGCTACCTGTACTATACACTCTTGTCCACTGCTACCTTATACTATACACTCTTGTCCACTGCTACCTTATACTATACACTCTTGTCCACTGCTACCTTATACTATACANTCTTGTCCACTATACTATACACTCTTGTCCACTGCTACCTTATACTATACTCTTGTCCACTGCTACCCTATACTATACACTCTTGTCCACTGCTACCTATACTATACACTCTTGTCCACTGCTACCCTATACTATACACTCTTGTCCAGGCACCAACTCCAACTCCAACACTCACAATGACTCCCGTATCTCCATACGCTCACTGCCTTTATCCACGAACCAAACAACCCAATTAATTATGTCATCCCCCGCTTCGCTACTCGCCCCAGGCCCCCAGCCTCACGTGATCCTGTTATTGTAGCCACCCGGCGCCCGTCCCAGACACTTACCCTCTCGACCAATCACCGGTCTGCGTCCTCAGTTACCCTGAACACCTGTGGCGTCTCTTAATGACCTCACCCCTTAATTGGCGCAACAACAACTCTATGTCCTCAGTTGCCCCCACTGTCCGCTGCACGCTCGCATCGCAACCAATCGCGTGGCGCGTGTCATTTCAAGTCCTACACAAGTATCAGAGCAACATATAGCTTTGGTCGAGCAGTTGTATCAATGGGATACATTATTGTCAGCATGAAAAATGATGAAAGATAAGAATATCTTTCCATGCCGTTTCTCTGGCAATGAAACGGTTGTTGTGTTAAGATGTTCGAATACCGAATAGATTGCTTTTTGCAAGGAAATCAAGTCTGCATGATCCACACACGTTGCTTCGTGGCAAAACATGCAAACGTGCTCTGATAATGAGTCTATGCATTGTCTTTGAAATGATTGGCCTACACCAGAGACGGCCTTCTGTGTGGCCTAGTCTCACCAGCAGTGTTCGTCGACGAGAAATCAATGGCAAAAAGGCGAACGGTACAGTGGCAATGCCAAATATCACAGCACTTACACTCGAGTCGAGCGATGGAGTGCCGCTTGCATGACGAGGCACCGTGTGTGTGTCACGGTGTGTGCTTATGACCGGCTCCAGTTCAACAGCAGAGGTCTCACTCCGAATCAGTCGAGCGGCATTATCTTTTCATCGGTTGCGTAACGCTGTGTGGAAGCTACCTGGTCTGTCGCTCCGCACGAAGCTTCATGTCTTCTCGGCCACAGTCATTCCCTCCCTTCTCTACGCATGCGAAACATGGACCCCCCCTAATGGAGCATCTTCGCCGGTTGGAAACATTTAGGCTGGCCTGCCTACGATCCATCCTGGGTTTAACCAGGTTAGATTGTGAAGAGTTCACAAATCCTCCAAAGATCTGGGCCATGTCCCATCGGTGAGCTCCTCCAGCAGGCAAGGCTGTGTTGACTGGGTCATGTAGCCCACATGCCCAGCCACCGCATGCCCAAAGAGCTTTCGTTCGGCCAGTTCGAGGGGGCTAAACGGGCACGGCACGGGCCAGAGAAGGGATGGAGTTATGTGGTATAAGAGGCTCATGAAGGACGCTACTGGGCAGTTGGAGGCAGTCGCTCTCCAACAACAATCGAGGGCAGAGGAGCGACGCTCAGAACGAGCAGAGCCCCGGGTGGCTAAAGCACAGCAAGTTGGCACAGTAGAGAGCACAGGTGGTGCATCAGCCAGTCATCTCGGTCATCTCAGTCAGTCGACCAGTGGCACCTGCTGGGTCTGTCCCGTGACCTCCTGCCAGCGGGCGTTCGACACTTCACGTGGCCTCAACGTGCACCTGGCTTGGCACAAGCGTCGTGGTGACGTCACCGTCACTTAGTGGCAAATGGCAGTTGTTGTGATGGTGGTTGTCATGGTGGTGTGTGTGTGTGTGTAAGGCGTGTGTGTGTGTGTGTGAGGGAGAGACGCACACAAACACACAGAAGGCCCGAGCAGACGCGGTTGTAGTGAAAATTACTTCTCATTTATTCTTCACAAGAACTCGCGCAGAATTTACAGCCACCCACCCGCCCGCCCAACCCTAACCCCACATCTACCCCTAACAACCCATACCCTATCCACCGCTACGCCTTCCAAACTATACCCCTAGCCATCCCCAAATCCCCATGCCCACCCCTTCCTCCCCATCGTGACCATGAACCCCCTCGGCCTGGGTGAGGAGGAAGAAGCTCNCCCCCCCTCCCACTAAAAAGTGACGCACACAGACGGCCTCACGAATCGCCACAACAGCAGCAGCGGCAAACGAACCCACAGAGACTTCAGGCTCTAGAACCTGAGAACCAGAACTCTAGAACCTGAGAACCCAGTCTCCCAGTGTCTCTAGAACCTGAGAACCCAGTCTCCCAGTGTCTATAGAACCTGAGTCCCGGTCTCCCTGACTCTCTGGACTCATTCACTGTCTGATTCTTCACATTCGTAGCCACCGGAGCTCCTAAACTCTAGCAACATCTCATCAGCATCATCGTCATCATCGCCATCGCCACGATCACCACCATCGACACCATCGACACCACGGCACCATCACCACCATCGCCACCATCACGCCCATCGACACCACCGGCACCATCACCACCATCGACACCATCGCCCCATCTCCACCACTGGCACCATCACTACCACCGGCACCATCACCACCATNGCCACCATCACCGGCACCATCACCACCAGCACCACCACCACCATCTCCACCACCGGCACCATCACCACCACCACCACCACCATCGCCACCTCCGGCACCATCTCCACCACCGGCACCACCATCACCGCCTCGAGCCCGGCCCTCCCTCGCCCCCTGCCCCGTCGTGGGGGCCTGCCCACCAAGCCCCTGCCCCTACCTCTGCCCCTCCCTCCCCTCCCTCTGGCCCTGGCCCCCTAGAGGAGAGGTCCTGGGTGGGTGGGTGGTGGGGTGAGAGGTGGGTGGGTGGTGGTGGGTGGTGGGGTGGGTGTGGGGTGGGGATGGGTGGGTGATGGGTGGGTGGTGGGGTGGGTGATGGGGTGGGTGNTGGGGTGGATGGTGGGTGGGTGGTGGGTGGTGTGGGGTGGTGGTGGGGTGGGTGGTGGGGTGAGCGGTGGGGTGAGCGGTGGGTGGGTGGTGTTTTGGCTGGTAGGGTGGGTGGTGGGTGGGTGATTGGGTGGGTGGTGTTTTGGCTGGTGGGTGGGTGGTTGGATGGGTGATTGGGTGGTGGTGGTGTGGCTGGTGGTGTGGCTGGTTTTGTGGGCGAGGAGGGAGGAGGGGCGGGCACAAAGCGCGCGGGAGAGGAGCGAGCGCAGGGAGGGGGCCGCCAGCGGAGTAGAGGAGAACCACGGAGAGGTGGAGGAGGGAGCCTCCCCGGCGGGGAGTCCAGGGGGGTCAAGTAGAGGGGGCCGGGGGGCCCCCCTCGCTGGCACAGCAGGACGAGGGGGGGCTGATCACATGGGGGGGAGGGAGGGGGGGGCACAAGGAGGAGGGAGAGACGGTAACGTTAGTGAGGCGATGCAAGCGAGTGCCGGGAGGCGCTCTACACGCACCAAACACTCGTGTGGTCAGGGTGGTGGCGTTTGTTGTGGTGGTGCAGTGTGGTTGTTGTGGTGGTGTAGTGTAGTGTGGTAGTTGTGGTGGTGTAGTGTGGTTGTTGTGGTGGTGTAGTGTGGTTGTTGTGGTTGTTGTGGTAGTGTGGTGTGGTTGTTGTAGTGTAGTGTGGTTGTTGCGGTTGTGTAGTGGGGTTGTTGTGGTAGTGTGGTTGTGGTAGTTGTGGTAGTAAGTGGTTGTGGTAGTTGTGGTTGTTGTGATAGTTGTGGTTGTTGCGGTAGTTGTGATTGTTGTGGTTGTTGTGGTAGTTTAGTGTGGTTGTTGTGGTAGTGCAGTGTGGTTGTTGCGGTAGTTGTGGTTGATGTGGTTGTTGTGGTAGTGTGGTTGTGGTAGTTGTGGTAGTGTAGTTGTTGTAGTTGTGGTTGTGGTAATTGTGGTTGTTGCGGTAGTTACATTTTGGAGAGGTAGGTTTCGTAAATGCGGACCGGACAACGCTCACGATCCCAGAGATTTTCCGACATAATTCCTGAAATGATTGAAACATCATGATCACCATCACCAACAATAACATGAACACACCACCACCACCACCATCATCATCAGTCACTGCAGCATAATAAATAACCCATAATAGAGGTGTTTGTTGGGGTTAGATCGCGTAAAAGTGCCGTTAAAACCCGCCATCACAAACGTGTCCGTCGCCTAATGAGGCTGGCTGCGATTAAATCTTGACTTAAAGCTTTAAGCCACGTAGGCTGAAAGATAACACGAAAATATCGAAGTTTCGATCGCACACAAGCGGTCGTTTCAGGATTTATTTTGTCTGCCTCCGTGGCTTTACCGAAAGAAAGAATGTTGCGAGTTGTAATCACCGGCGAAACGTCGAACTCAGATTGTAAATGTTGTGGCTTGGCTCTCCAACTCACAACCAGTGTGCTGTACTAGTATACTACACTATACACTACACTATACACTACACACTATACACTGCACTATACACTACACTAACACTACTACACTACACTGTACACTGCACTAAACTNTACACTACACTATACACTACACTGTACACTAGTGCTGTACTAGTATACTACACTATACACTACACTATACACTACACTGTACACTACACTGTACACTACACTGTACATTAGTGCTGTACTAGTATACTAAACTATACACTACACTATACACTACACTGTACACTAGTACTGTACTAGTATACTAAACTATACACTACACACTACACTACACACAACACTACACTATACATGGGCAAAGTACGACCCAACGGGCACATGATCTCGCAATGCATTGTGGGCCGTCAGCGCCATTTTCAGGGTTTGTTTACATTGCCGAGTTAGATATGGTGCTCCTTCACTTTTTCGCTTTGCCCTGTGAGCCCTTCTGTAAAATGAGCAGATCAAGGAAACGGAAAGTGGACAATGAGTTTCGATTTAAAGCTTTCGTGACTGCAGGGATTCATCTTCTTGGTTCTTTCGGTAAAGTCACTGTCTACTCGACAGAGCAGCCGTCCTCTGGACAGGTCTGCTCTCCACCTGAGGACGGCTGCTTGCGTTGTGGCCGAAACGTCGTGATATTATTTTATTATTTCCATTCTACGTGACTTTACCGAAGAACCAAGAAGATGGACAATGAGTGTTTAACACGGAGTGGACAACAAAATACTTTTCACTGAAGTCCAATCGAAGGCTGTATGCCTGATATGCCGAGAAACTGTCGCAGTTTTCAAGGAGTACAACATCAGCCGTCACTTTGCTACGAAGCATGCTGACTACGCGAGCAAGCCGTCAACGCAAGAATGGGCGGCTACGGCTCAGAGGTTGGCGGCTAATTTACAGACTCGGCAACATTTTTTTCACCGACAAACTGCGATTCAAGAGTCAACTACCAAGGCAAGTTTTTGGTGGCATACGAAACAGCAAAGGCTGCTAGCAAGCCTTTCTCGAAGGCGAGTTTGTAAAGAATGCACGGTACAGACAGCAGACATCTTGTGTCCGGAGATCAAAAGCAAATTTGAAAAAGTCAGTTTATCACGCAGGACTGTGACTCGCCGTGTGGAACTGACTGATGAAAATATAGCCAGTCAATTAAACAAAAAGTCTGATTCCTTGAATTATATTCACTAGCACTGGAGGAAAGTACGGACGTAAAAGACACTGCTCAGCTCCTCATTTTTATCCGAGGCATTGACTTGTCAATGCCTGAACGGGCGACGTCGATTCTGAATGTGGAGGGGGGAAAACCGGAGGATCTGGAGGAAAATCCACGCAACCACGGGNAGAGCAAAGGGAGACGCAGACTGCAAATATACAGCAGCAGGCGTCAGGGTCGGATCGAACCACGACCTCCTGTACACCAGGCGAGGTAGTTAACATCTCATAGCCACCGTGATGATGATGAGAGAGAGAGAGAGACACGCAAAATTCAAATATACAGCAGCAGCAGGCGTCAGGGTCGGGATCGAACCCACGACCTCCTGTGTACCAGGCGAGGTAGTTAACATCTCATAGCCACGGTGGCTCCCCCCCCCCACCACTGCTAAAGGTCTCCCTTCCGCGCCCCCCTCGCTCACACGTGCTCCCGCGTCCGCGCTCCCTCGGCGAGAGCCCTCCCACGGAGTCGGTGGGCCGGGAGCGTGAAGAGGAGGAGGAGTTGGGAGCGGACNGCACGAGCAGCGAGCGCGTGGAGAGGCGCCCGTGCTGCGTCGGGGAGTGCAGCTGGAAGCCCCGGGAGAGNAGAGGAGGAGAAGAGGAGAGACCACGGGGAATGGAGGCCCATCAGGCCGCTCGCCACAGGTGCTCCTCGCAGACGCGCGACGACGGCCATGGGCCGCCACGGGGGGGGGGGGGGGGAGACACGGGGGAGACACGGGGGNTGAGACACGGGGGACACGGGAGGGGGGGAGACACGGGGGGTAGACGGGGGGGGGGGAGACGGGGGGGGAGACGGGGGGGGGAGACACGGGGGAGTAAACGATATTCAACATCGCCTTGCCACGCAGCACACCGAGGAGAGAGGCTTTGCTACAGCGGAGGAGGTGCAAGAGAATTCCAACGGGACCTACGTCTCCACCTCATCAGCCTCGTCAAGACCCGGGTTCGATTCCCGCTCACGGCAAACACCGGTGACGATTGTCTGAACCGGTCCTGTGCCCCCCTAGGTCGACTCAGCCTCAAATGAGTACCTGGTGCGATGTGTAAACATCGCTAGCACTGGGGAGACAAAGGCGGTCGGGCGTGGTGCTGGCCACCCACCCCCTCGTGTGTCGTGCCGGCCTTCATAGGTGCTCGCTAACAGCACTTGCCCCAACAGCCCGTTTGGGCTACACGGGGAATCTTTGCGAGTTTCCCAGCCCACCACTCCCACCACGTGTCTCCGGCACGAACCGTTGGAGCTGAGGGTCTCGCTGAGACGCAGCTGGAAGTCCGAGTAACACGCGTCGGTGAAGATGTTGTCTTGCCTGCCGCAGTCGCCCAGGTGCTGCACTCACGGCAAAACACAGGGTGCACACACACACAGTGTGTACGTGTGTATGTCTTTGTTTTTGTGTATGTATCTGTGTGTGTCACTGTGTGTGTGTGTGTGNCCATGTGTGTCACTGTGTGTCTCTGTGTGTCTCTGTGTGTGTCTCTGTGTGAGTCTCTGTGTGAGTCTCTGTGTGTGTTACTGTGTGTGTCAATGTGTGTCACTGTGTGTCACTGTGTGTCTCTGTGTGTCTGTGTGTCACTGAGTGTGTCTCTGTGTCTCTGTGTGTGTGTGTGTGTGTGTGNCTCTGTATATGTCTCTGTGTGCGTCTCTGTGTGTGTCTGTGTGTGTCTCTGTATATGTCTCTGTATATGTCTCTGTGTGTCTCTGTGTGTGTCTGNGTGTCTCTGTATATGTCTCTGTGTGCGTGTCTGTGTGCGTCTCTGTGTGCGTCTCNGTGTGCGTCACTGTGTGCGTCTTTGTGTGCGTCACTGTGTGCGTCTCTGTGTGCGTCTCTGTGTGCGTGTTTGTGTGCGTCTCTGTGTGCGTCACTGTGTGCGTCACTGTGTGCGTCACTGTGTGCGTCACTGTGTGCGTCTCTGTGTGCGTCTCTGTGTGCGTCTCTGTGTGCGTCTCTGTGTGTCTGTGTGCGTCACTGTGTGCGTCACATGTGTGCGTCTCTGTGTGCGTCTCTGTGTGCGTCTCTGTGTGCGTCTCTGTGTGCGTCTCTGAGTCTGTGTGTGTCTCTTTGTGTGTATCTGTGTGTGTATCTGTGTGTGTCTCTGTGTGTCTCTGCACGTGTCTGTGTGAGTGTGTATGTCTATGTGTGTGTGTCTCTGTGTCTCTGTGTCTCTGTGTGTGTCTCTGTGTGTGTGTGAGTCTCTGTGTCTCTGTGTGTGNCTCTCCCCGTGTGTGTCTCTGTGTCTCTCCCGTGTGTGTCTCTGTGTGAGTGTGTGTACGCACCTTGTGTATGCACACGCACAGGTAGTAGAGGCTGTCTGCCGAGTACTCGCGGCCACTCGGCCTCCTGGCCTCCCGCAGGAAGCGCAGAGGCCGACGCAGAGCTCCTTGGAGAGACACGCCGAGACACGGTCTGCACACACCGCTACGCAGGAGAGAGACACGGGGGAGACACGGGAGAGAGACACGGGGGAGGGGGGGAGGAGGATGAGGGGCAGAGAAGAGGGAGTCGCGAGGAAACACCGAGAGGAGATTGTGGAGCAGGAGGATGACGGAGATGCAGCGATGGTCTCCGTGTGTCTCCCCGTGTCCCCATGTCTCCCCGTGTCTCCCGTGTGTCTCCCCGTGTCTTCATGTGTCTTCACGTGTCCCCACATCTCCCCATGTCTCCCCNTGTGTGTCTTCGTGTCTCTCCCGTGCCTCCCGTGTCTCCATGTGTCTCCATGTCTCCCCGTGTCTCTNCCCGTGTCTCCATGTCTCCCCGTGTATCTCCCGTGTGTTTCCCCGTGTCTCCCCGTGTCTCTCCCCGTGTCTCCCCCGTGTCTCTCCCAGTACATCCCCCGTACCGTCCTCCTCCTCCTCCCCCTCCGGGTGTCTCCCCCTCCACGTGGTCTCCGCGTGTTCCCCGCGTGTCTCCGTCGCCGCGTCTCGGCCACCCACTGCCTCCACGCGTCCGAGCCGCACTCGGCGCTCAGAGGAGTCTCCCTCACCCCCCCGCATCCCGCCCTGGGGAGCCGGACTATGGGGACCCCGTAGACACCAGGGATCAGTTTCGGTTTCATCGGTGGGATCAAGGGCACGGGAGCGATCGACGCGATCGGAGGTCCCGCGCGGATCAATGGCCCCGCAGGGCTGATCAATAAAGCCCAAGGGGCTCATCTGTGTCGTCCCCTCGGAGGCTTCGCGATCGATCGGCCCGGTGGGATCGAGGCACTCCGAGGGATCGCGCGGATCACCGGGGGCGATGGTGCCGCAGGTATCGATGAGCTCCATCGGATCGTCGGGATCAAAGAGATCGGCGGACTCGATGAGATCGATGGGATCGATGACGAGACCGATATTATCGGTGGGATCAATGAGGTCAATATCGGCGGGATCAATGGAATCGGCGTGACCGACGAGACGATCGGTGGGATCAACGTCGGCGGGACCTACGCGACTAATAGGATCGGCGGGATCTGTGGGATCGGAGCGAGGGGAGCAGTGGAGTCGGATGGGCAGAGGCGGCGTGGGAGACAGGAGGTCTGAGCTGAATCTGGGATCTTGGGCTCGGAGAGGCAAAGGTGGTCCTGGAACAGCAAACAGGGGCCAGAGGTTAGTGAGCATCGCAGCACACATGCAGGCACACGTAGAGACACACGCAGACACACGCAGATAGACACACGCAGACACACACACAGACACACAGAAACACACACGCAGACACACGCAGACACACAGAAACACACACAGACACACGCAGACACACGCAGACACACACACACACACACAGACACACACACAGACACACACACAGACACACACACACACAGAAACACACACAGAACACACACAGACACGCAGACACACACACGCAGACACACACACAGAAACACACACAGAAACACACACAGAGACACACAGAAACACACAGAGACACACAGACACAGAGACACACAGAGACACACACCTACACACAGACACACACAGATACACACAGACACAAGTAGCTACACACAGACACACAGAGACACACAGAGACACACAGAGACACACACCTACACGCAGACACACACAGACACAAGTAGCTACACACAGAGACACACAGAGACACACAGACACACAGACACACAGATACACGCGGACATACACAACAACCGCCATTCGCCACTAAGTGGCGGTGACGTCACCACGACGCTTGTGCCAGGCCATGTGCACCTTGAGGTCACGTGAAGCATCGAACACCCGCTGGCAGTAGGTCACGGGGCAGACCCAGCAGCTGCCACGGGTCGACTGAGATGACTGGCTGATGCACCACCGGTACCCCCCATTCTGTGCCAACTTGCTGTACTTTAGCCACCCGGCGCTCTGCTCGTTGTTGTGAGCGTCGCTCCTCCGCCCTCCGTTGTTGCTGGAGGGCGACTGCCTCCATCTTCCCAGGATGATGATGCTGCTGCTGATGATGATCTCATGCTGCTGCTAGTGATGATGATGCTGATGATGATGCTGATGATGCTACTGCTGATGATACTGCTGATAATGATGATGCTGATGCTCCTGCTGCAGCTAGTGATAATGCTGCTGCTGATGATGCTCCTGCTGAGCTGATGCTGCTGCTAATGATGAGGATGCTGATGCTCATGCTGATGCTGATGATACTGCTGCTGATGATGCTGCTGCTGATGATGATGATGCTGATGATGATGGACTGCTGATGATGATGCTGCTGCTGATGCTGATGATGATACTGCTGATGATGATGCTGATGCTGCTGCTGATGATGCTGCTGATGCTGCTGCTGATGATGTTGTCAACCCCTGCTCTGCTCACCCTCCTCATCGGACGAGTCGTCCGTGGTGCTCGACCAGGTGGAGCCCACCGATGGGATGGCGCAATCCATCCGTGCGGCAACACCACACTCGGAGTCCAGCAGAGATGTCTTGTGGCGAAACTGAGAGACGAGAGTGAGAGAGTGAGAGGGTGAGTGAGTGAGGGTGAGAGAGTGAGTGAGTGTGAGGGTGAGTGGGAGAGTGAGAGGAGGTGAGTGAGANGGTGAGTGAGTGGGTGGGTGAGTGAGAGGGTGAGTGTGGGTGAGAGAGTGAGTGTGAGTGAGTGAGAGGGTGAGTTAGAGGGTGAGTGAGAGGGTAAGTGAGAGGGTGAGTGAGAGGTGAGTGAGAGGGTGAGTGAGTGAGAGGGTGAGTGAGTGGTGAGGGGTGAGAGGGTGAGTGTGAGTGAGAGGGTGAGTGAGTGGCGAGGTGAGTGATGTGAGTGGGTGAGGGTGAGTGAGGGTGAGTGAGTGGTGGTGAGAGGGTGAGTGAGGGTGAGTGAGTGAGTTAGAGGGTGAGTGAGAGGGGTGAGTGAGAGGNTGAGTGAGTAGTGTGAGTGGGTGAGTGANTGAGTGAGGTGTCGGTGAGTTAGTGNGTGNGAGGTGAGAGGGGGAGTNAGAGGTGAGTGTGTGGGTGAGTGAGTGAGTGAGTGGTGGGTGGTGAGAGGGTGAGTGAGTGAGTGAGGTGAGTGAGTGGGTGAGTGATGGTGAGGGGTGAGTGAGGGNTAGTGAGAGGTGGTGAGTGGGTGAGTGAGAGAGAGAGAGAGANGNTGAGTGAGAGGGTGATGAGGAGAGTGAGGAGTGTGAGTGAGAGTGAGTGAGAGTGAGTGGAGAGTGGGGGTGCAGTGAGTGAGTGAGGAGTGGTNAGTGAGTNAGTNTGAGAGAGGGTGTGAGAGTAGAGTGAGGGTGAGTGAGTNGGTGAGAGAGTGAGTGAGTGAGTGAGGGGTGAGTGAGTGGGCGAGTGAGGAGGTGAGTGAGGGGTGAGTGAGGGTGAGTGAGGGGTGAGTGAGGGGTGAGTGGGTGAGTGAGTGGGTGAGTGAGGGTGAGTGAGGAGTGAGTAAGTGGGTGAGTAAGAGGGTGAGTGAGAGGGTGAGTGGGTGAGTGAGAGGGTGAGTGAGTGGGTGAGTGGGTGAGTGAAAGGGTGAGTGAAGGGTGAGTGAGAGGGTGAGAGGGTNAACGAGAGGGTGAGCGAGAGGGTGAGTGTCACTCACATTGCCCAGGCTTTCCGTGAGTTTCCGTTTCCGTGACAGCGTCCCCATGACAACCGAGGAGATCTCCTCATCTCCTGCACAAGAGAGAACCACGGTGGCTTAGAGATGTTAACTACCTCGCCTGGTGCACAGGAGGTCGTGGGTTCGATCCCGACCCTAACAACGCCTGCTGCTGTATATTTGGAGTCTGCGTGTCTCTCCGTGGAGATGTTAACTACGTCGCCTGGTACGCAGGAGGTCGTGGGTTCGATCCCGACCCTAACAACGCCTGCTGCTGTATATTTGGAGTCTGCGTGTCTCTCCGTGGAGATGTTAACTACGTCGCCTGGTACGCAGGAGGTCGTGGGTTCGATCCCGACCCTAACAACGCCTGCTGCTGTATATTTGGAGTCTGCGTGTCTCTCCGTGGAGATGTTAACTACGTCGGCTGGTACGCAGGAGGTCGTGGGTTCGATCACGACCCTAACAACGCCTGCTGCTGTATACTTGGAGTCTGCGTGTCTCTCCGTGGAGATGTTAACTACGTCGCCTGGTACGCAGGAGGTCGTGGGTTCGATCACGACCCTAACAACGCCTGCTGCTGTATATTTGGAGTCTGCGTGTCTCTCCGTGGAGATGTCTACGTCGGCTGGTACGCAGGAGGTCGTGGGTTCGATCACGACCCCAACAACGCCTGCTGCTGTATACTTGGAGTCTGCGTGTCTCTCCGTGGAGATGTTAACTACCTCGCCTGGTACGCAGGAGGTCGTGGGTTCGATCCCGACCCCTGACGATGCCTGCTGCTGTTACGATATTTCGATCTTACGATGGCGATACGACAAAATTGCGGCAGGCAAACGCAGTAGCATACGAGGTACGAATCTTGGTGAGTACAGTCCAATATGATACGTTACGATATGTTCAATGCATGTGTGATACGTAGCTTTAGCGATTTCATTTGAGGGTTACCAGGAAACTATACGTTCAATGCATGTTAAAAGTTTTTTTCATAGCAGATAGGATTGTTTCCTGAAAAAAACGTTATATTAAATTGCAGTTCATATAGGTAGGCTAAGAATTTACCTCGTTTTTTTACTTTACATTTCACTGTGCCATACAGTATTGTAGTTAATAAATACATACAGTATATAGTTTATACAGTACGGTACTGTAAATTGTTCTGTTTTGCTAAATTATCACCATTCTTGGGTAGGCGAGGCCATCTTCGACTTACGATGGGTCGTCGTAGCGCATCTCCATCGTAAGTAGAGGACTGCCTGTACATTATTACACGCTTTTATTATTTAACTCACTCTCTCTGTTTGTTGTTGTTGTCGTATCCTCAAATCTTGCAACTCAATTTTAACCCACTTCCCAATGTGGTATCGACTGTACGGTGTTATTTTCTGCAATATTTTGCTGTCTTTTCTTGGATTTTCTGTTTGCACTCAGTCACATATTCACTTTAAGATGTTTTTTTGTTCATGTTTTTGTTTTTTGTTTGTTGCGGTTGCACCCGATTCAAGAGCCGAATGGCTCACAGGGCTACACCTAATCAATGAACTTGAACTTGACTGCAAACTTGTTAAACGTATTGTCATACTGAAGGCAGTACTATATTCTATAAAAAAAAAAAGTATTTTTAAAATTCATTTTTATTCATGACCACTTTCATGGCTGCGCCCATGGCCGTCGGGGCTGGAGGTGAGTGGCCGCCGGGTGAGTTGACGTGGGGCCGCAAGCTGCCCCCTGTCGTGCCGTTCACCGCCAAGGGGGCGACTGGCCGACTTCCGGGCCCGTTCTGAGGTCGCCTACGAGTTGGTGGGGTGGCCTGTGGAGGAGTCGCCGCTGCGGCCTCTGCCGACCTGCCTGGACGCGTTGCAGGCGTACCGGAGCATCCCGCCGGCTGACAGGGCGGGCGACGCTCCAGGCGGCTCGTCAGCAGATGGCTGCTGCGTTTGAGCCTCAAATTTTCCACGCGTCGGCGTCGCCTTTGGCCTTGAGGTGTGCGCGCTCCTGGTGCTGGCTCAGGCCGCCTACCCCGACCTGGAGGGGAAGGCCTTGGACTCCCTGGCCCTCCACAGGTTGCTGGCCCTCGCGGCCGAGCTGAGCGTCGTGTTGTCCATCCCGGAGGAGGCCAAGATAACATCGCTGGTCGTGGCGCACAACATGCAGGCTCGCCTCGCTCAGCGACGCCCGCCGTGGTGGCGGCCAGGCGTCGCTCGCGGGAGGGGCGCCGCTGCTCGCCGGCCGGAGAGGCGGTGGCGGGTGCGACCTCCTCGTCCGCAAGGCGCGGGGGCAGGTCACATGCTTCCGGCGTGGCCAGCCGGCCACTTCGAGCGGGGCTGTAATAACGCCCCCCGGGGCCGTCGTACGGGCCTCCCTTCCGCCACCGGGTCTCCGATGGCGGGTCTTCGGCCGCTCCCTTCGCCTCACGCACCTAGCGGGGTTAGGGTCCGTCCTCAGGGGGTCATCTCGAGGGGTCGGGCTCGTGGCCGCGCGGTCGTCGGGTGGCCCAGACGGACGCACCAGGGGAGGGCCCTCGCGCGTCGCGTTGTGGCTGCCGCTGCCGGGGTCCTCAACCGTTGCGGGACGAGCGCACGGGGTGGACGTGCGGATCCTGGTGGAAACGGCTGCGTCCGCCACCATGGTTTCGGAGGCCATTCATCGGCTGCTGCCACGCAGCGTCGGCCCGCTGCGTCCGGTTTGTATGGCCGCCAACGGGGGCGGCAGCCTGGGGTCATTGTGGGTCACGTCGTCGCTTCCATCGCACTCGGCGACATTGAATCGGTGGGGCCCATTCTGGTCTCAGAGACCTTGGGGCGGTGCAGTGCCTTCTGGGGACGGATGTTTTGGCCAGGATGCCCGTGCGGATCCTGGTCGACCAGGGGTGGCGTGGAGATGCCGTCGGGAGGGCGGTTGCATTTTCCGCAACCCCCTCTGGGTTGCCACCCTTGTGTGGGCCTGACCACGATGTCCGTCACCGTTCCACCCGGGTCTCAGGTCTTGCTACCCCTCAGGCTGCGCAGTCCGTTGAAATTGGAGTCCCCGTTGACAGGTGTCCTCCCGTTTCCCTCCAATTATTTCTCGAGGTCCGACGGGTTGGTGGGCGCCTTGACGACCGTGCCGGTGGGCCGAGACCCCTTTTGACAGGTCCTGAATTTGGGGCCCTCGCCGGTCGTCGTCCCGGTGGTGCGGCGTTGGCGCACGCCGTACCGGGTCCTCCGGCCGATGGCGCTAGGCCGCCGGGAGGGGTCGTGGCGGGCGTGCTGCTCAAAGCGAAGACTGACGCGTCGTGGATCGATGCGTTGTGCAACGAGAATTTCTCGTGATCTCATCGTCAGCTTCACCGACGTGTTCAGCCAGGGAAATTCGATCTGGGACGTACCGCTCTCCTGGAACATCACGTAGACACGGGCCACTCGGCCCCTATTCGTCTAAATTCACACCGCTTTAGCCCGGCGGAAGAGGATCATGTTGATGAGAGATGTTGGCGGCGGACATCATCTCCCCGTCCACCAGCCCACGGGGTGCCCCCCCCATTGTACTGGTCAAAAAACGTGACGGGAGTCTCCGTTTCTGTGTCGAAAAATTGAACAAGATCTCGGTGGCTGATGCATCATATCCACTGCCCCACCGCGTGGACGATTCCCTCGACGCTCTCTCGGCTGCGCGGCTTTCCACCCGAGTTTCTCTCGCAATTTCCACGACAGGCCTCGAGACCCAAGAGGCGTTGCCTGCATCCCAGCGGGGCCACAGGTACCTCTTGCTGGGGTGGAGTACCTCACGCGTTGGCCCATGGCGTGGCCTCTGGTGGACCAATCGGCCTCGTCCATCACCGAGGCGTTCGTTCAGGGGTCCCTTCTCGATAAGGTGGCGCCAGAACAGCTCTTGACGGATCAGGGGCATAATTTGTCTTCCCGTTTGCTCTAGGAGGTCTGTGGAGGATGATGTGGCCCTCATGTGACCTTCTTGGGACGAGGAAGGTCCTCACCTCGTCCTACCACCCCCCCCCNAGTCCGACGGGATGGTAGAGCGACCGAACCGCACGCTCACGTCCATGCCGTGCCATCACGTGAGCACGTCCCAATCGGACTGGGACCTGTTCATCCCGGGGGTGCTGGGCGTGTACAGGTTGGCTCCTCACGCTTAGACGGGGTTCTTCTTCTTTTGTCAAGGTGCTCTTCCCCTCCAACCCAGCTTAAATATACGCTCCAAGCCTGGGTGTTTCATTCAGACGCTGTCTTCCCGACAGACCTGTTCTTCACCTGAGGACGGATGCTTGCGTTGTGGCCGAAACGTCGTGAGAATTATCTTATTATGTTTTATTTTATTATTTTATTATTTCCCTTCTACGTGACTTTACCGAAAGAACCAAGAAGAGGGGCTCTCCCCGTTTTATCTCATGTACTGTGGGAACCCGAGCCCCCGATGCACCTCCAGTGGGACCTGGGGCTGTCCAGGAAGGTGTCGCCTGTCCCTGCGCCCATGAGGGTCGCGCTCCATCGGCTGCACGAAACGCGGCAGCGGAGGTGGAGAATTCGGCCAGGTGGCTAACGAGCGCTTGCCCAAACACCGGGCTGCGGGACCTTCCGTGGGAGAGGGCCAGTTGGCGTGGCTGCACTGGCCCCAAGTGCCTGTCGGCACGTCCCCGAAGTCGTCCCGCCGGGCCTCCGGGATTCACCCACACTCCTGAAGCGGCCGCCGATCGATGCGTTACGACAAGCCGGGCCTTGTGGGTCTCTGACGACGAGGCCCGTGAGTGCCTCCGCAGAGCCGGCACCGGCGGCGATCCGCCTGTTCTGGCGAGCGATGCCGCACGGAGTAGCGGCAGAGGCGCCGCCTGTGCCCCCGCTGACGGCACCACCACTCCCAAGGGTGCGTGTCCACCGACGGACAAGGTCGGGCCGGCTTCTTCATTCCCAACCTTCGCGGCCTCTTCCCGTGGTCCTAATGTTGTGTTTTTCCAGTGGCCGGTGTCGTTTCACGCGCCTATCCCGCTCACTTGATAGTTGCAGCCGGGTCGGCTGGGTTTTTTTTAAGGGGGGGGAGTAACGTAGAGGAGTAGTGGTGGGTGTCACGTCACGCTCGCCCTCCGAGAGTGACGCCAGGCGGACCTTGGGGGGCCGCTGACGGGAGGTTTCCCCCGGGTGTGTAGGGGGAGACCCGTGACGAAACCGGAGTCAGCATTTACACCATTGGAACCTCATTTGCAAGTAGCAAAACATGATAATTGTTGTTTTTTTTACCCTTTTATCTGCAACAAAACTGACACCTTTTTTACAAGGAGTCATGTTTGCATAGACCACAATACCTGCAGTCATAATGCAAACAAAAAACAAAACTCTGATAATGAATGCACTGTCCTTGAAGTTGATTGGTCCACACCCGAGACAGCTTTCCTTAGAGCCTAGTCTCACGTGGTGTTGGACCAGATGACGCCAAAAGGCGCACAACTCAAAGACAATGCACCATCAGAGTATGAGAGCTCGGGGTAAGCATTTACACCATTGGAACCTCCTTTGCCAGTAGCAAAACATAATTGTTTTTTTTACCCTTTTATCTGGCAACAAAACTGACACCTTTTTTACGAGGAGTCATGTTTGCATGTATCTCTATGGGTCTCTGTGTATCTCTATGGGTCTCTGTGGGTCTCTATGGGTCTCTGTGGGTCTCTGTGTATCTCTATGGGGCTCTGTGTATCTCTATGGGTCTCTATGGGTCTCTGTGGGTCTCTCTCTATGGGTCTCTGTGTATCTATGGGTCTGTGGGTCGTCTCTGTGTCTCTGTGGGTCTCTGCGCGCCATCGACCTGGCAAAGAGTTCCCACTGTGCTGTGTTGGTGCGGAGGAGTCCACGGCGCTCACCGTGTGTGGACACGGCAGCAGCAGCAGCAGCAGCAGGATAACGGCCCACTCCCTCCCCTCCTCCTCCCTCCCAACGTCTCCCACGTCGTCCCACTCCTCGTCCGCTTGCGAGGCCGCGTGGCTGTGGGACAGCCTGCCGTCTGCCCGCCTGTCCGCCGGTAATGTTGTCTGTATGTCCGCCTGTAAGGTTGTCTGTTTGTCTGTGTGTAAGGTTGTCTGCCTTTCTGTCTGTAAGGTTGTCTGCCTATCTGCCTGTAAGGTTGTCTGTATGTCTGTCTGTAAGGTTGTCTGTATGTCTGTCTGTAAAGTTGTCTGTATGTCCGCCTGTAAGGTAGTCTGCGTGTCTGTCTGTAAAGCTGTCTGCTTGTCTGTCTGTAAGGTTGTCTGCTTGTCTGTGGTAAGGTTGTCTGCCTGTCTGTCTGTAAGGTTGTCTGTATGTCCGCCTGTAAGGTTGTCTGCATGTCCGCCTGTAAGGTTGTCTGTATGTCCGCCTGTAAGGTTGTCTGCCTGTCTGTCTGTAATGCCGCCTGTCTGTCTGCCTGTAAGGTTGTCTGTATGTCTGCCTGTAAGGTTGTCTGTATGTCTGCCTGTAAGGTAGTCTGCTTGTCTGCCTGTAAGGTTGTCTGCCTGTCTGGCTGTAAGGTTGTCTGTATGTCTGCCTGCGACTCTGTCCAACCGTCTGCCTGGGTCGTCCGTCTTCTGTCTGTGTGTGTGTCCGTGTGTTTGTCTGTGTGTTTGTCCTTGTGTCTGTCTGTATGCCTGTCTGTGTGTCTGTCCGTGTATCTGTCTGTATGTTTGTCCGTGCATCTGTCTGTGTGTCTGTCTGTGTGTCTGTCCTTGTGTCAGTGTGTGCGTCTGTCCGTGTGTCTGTCCGTGCGTCTGTCCTCGCGAGCCCGAATCTGTGTCTGTGCGTGTCCGCGTTGTCTCTGGCGAGTCTCCTCCGGTGTCTCCCCCTCCCATCCGCAATGCCTGGCGAGAGCACGCAGACAGAGACAC
The DNA here is from genome assembly GCA_018977245.1 of Lethenteron camtschaticum. Classification (NCBI taxonomy): domain Eukaryota; kingdom Metazoa; phylum Chordata; class Hyperoartia; order Petromyzontiformes; family Petromyzontidae; genus Lethenteron; species Lethenteron camtschaticum. Next base: position 357,442 of record MU249635.1, on the reverse strand, counting down.
AGAGACAGAGAGACAGCAAAGACACAGAGACGGAGACACAGAGACAAAGAGACAGAGACAGACAGCAAAGACAGAGAGACAGACAGAGACATTGCAGGTGTGTTAGCGGTCCGAGCGTGTGTTAGTGTGTGCTAGGTGTGCTAGCGGTTAGNGTGTGCTAGCGTGTGCTAGCGTGTGTTAGCATGCCCTAGCGTGTGTTAGCGTGTGCTTGTGCGTGCTAGCGTGTGCTAGCGTGTGTTAGCATGCCCTAGCGTGTGTTAGCGTGTGCTAGCGCGTGCTAGCGTGTGCTAGCGTGTGCTAGCGTGTGTTAGCGTGTCCGAGCGTGTGCTAGCGTGTGCTAGCGTGTGCTAGCGTGTGTTAGCGTGTGCTAGCGTGTGCTAAACGTGTCCTCGTACACCTGTCAACATGTAAACTGGTGAGCACATCGCATTACTCAGCTCCACTATTTTTGGGGTGAGATCGCGTAAATGTGTGAATGTGTCGTTGAAACACGCGCCACCCACACAGCCAACTGGTGAGGGTTGTCACGTAAACAGAACGTGGCCAATTCGTCACTAGTACAGCACTAGTGTGTAGTGTATAGTGTAGTGTAGTGTAGTGTATAGTGTTACTGTGTAGTGGTGTGTAGTGTATAGTGTAGTGTAGTGTTAGTAGGTGTATAGTGTTATAGTGTGTAGTGTAGTGTGTAGTGTGTGTAGTGTAGTGTGTAGTGTATAGTGTATTGTATGTGTAGTGTAGTGTAGTGTATAGTGTAGTGTGTAGTGTATAGTATNGTGTATAGTGTATGAGTGTATAGTGTAAGTGTATGTGTAGTGTAGTGTGTAGTGTNGTGTATAGTAGTGTAAGTGTAGTGTGGTAGTAAGTTAGTGTAAGTGTATAGTGTATAGTGTATATNGTACAGCATAGTGTATAGTGTAGTGTATAGTGTAGTGTATGTAGTGTGTAGTGTGTAGTGCATAGTGTAGTGTAGTGTAGTGTATAGTGTATATAGTGTAGTGTATAGTGTAGTGTGTAGTGTAATGTATAGTGTAGTGTGTAGTGTAGTATATAGTGTAGTGTATAGTGTAGTGTGTAGTGTAGTGTGTAGTGTGTATAGTGTAGTGTGTAGTGTAGTGTGTGTAGTGTATAGTGTAGTGTAGTAGTGTATAGTGTAGTGTATGTGTATGTGTAGTANTGTAGTAGTANAGTGTAGTGCCAGTAGTATGNATAGTGTAGTGTGTATAGTGTATAGTGTAGTGTATAGTGTAGTGTGTAGTAGTGTAGTGTATAGCGTAGTGTATAGCATAGTGTATAGTAGTGTAGAGTGTAGTGTATAGTGTAGTGTATAGTGTAGTGTATAGTGTAGTGTATAGTAGTCGACGTAGTGTATAGTGTAGTGTATAGTGTACGTGTATAGTGTAGTGTGCAGATAGTCAAAGGTAATGTATAGTGAGCGTGTAGTGTCGCCAGTAGTGTAGGTACCGTGTGAGTGTAGTGTGTAGTGTGTAGTGTAGTGTATAGTGTCAGTGTATAGTGTAGTGTATAGTGNAGTGTCAGTGTAGTGTATAGTGTAGTGCATAGTGTAGTGTATAGTGTAGCGTGGTAGTATAGTGTAGTGTAGTGTAGTGTAGAGTGTAGTATAGTGTAGTGTATAGTGTAGTGGTGTAGTGTATAGTGTAGTGTGTATGTATAGTGTGTAGTATAGTGTGTAGTATAGTGTGGNGTAGTGTATAGTGCAGTGTATAGTAGTGTATGTGNAGTGTAGTGTATAGTGTAGTGTATAGTGGTATAGTAGTGTATAGTGTAGTGTATAGTNCCGAGTGTATAGTAGTGTATAGTGTATAGTGTGTAGTGTATAGTAGTGTATGTAGTGTAGTGTATAGTGTGTGTATAGTGTAGTGTGTTAGTGTATAGTGTAGTGTATGTAGTGTATNGTGTGTAGTGTATGTTTAGTGTATAGTAGTGTATGTGTGTGTATAGTGTAGTGTGTAGTGTTATAGTGTAGTGTATAGTGTGTGTATGTGTGTAGTGTATAGTAGTGTGTAGTGTAGTGTATAGTGCAGTGTAGTGTATAGTGTAGTGTGTNGTGTAGTGTAGTGTATAGTGTAGTACATAGTACAGTGTGAGTTGCAGACACCTTCTGGCCAGATAAAAATCTCCACCACTTTAATTTCTCGNTCATTTCGAACGCGACCTGTTTGAGTCTCCTCCAGCGCGGTGTTCTCACGAGTTGACCGCCTCTAGTGCGCCGGGCGCCTCCGTACGAGCCTGGGCCCGGTGTCCCGGCGAGCCTCAACTCGGCGGCAGCGAAGATTCGACGAAGGATTCGGCGAAGGATTCGGTGAAGGAGTCTCCTCCACCTCCGTCCTGTTTCGTTTCCCGTCCAGGCGGACGACGACGATGACGATGGTGAGAATGGGGACCGGAATCTTCGAGAGCACAGACGGGCGGGGCAAAGGCAAAGGCAAAGTCCCCCAGGTAGCCTTGAACGTGCCGGGGGCGGGGCAAGTGCCGCCAGTGGCGAGCGTGTGTGTGTGTGGTGTGTGTGTGTGTGTGTGGTGTGTGAGNGNGTGTGTGGTGCGTGGGTGTGTGTGTGTGGTGCGTGGGTGTGTGTGTGGTGTGTGGGTGTGTGTGTATGTGGTGTGTGTGTGGTGTGTGTGTTGGGTGTGTNAGTGTGTGTGTGTTAGTGTGTGTGTGTGTGTGTATGTGTGTGTGTGTTGTATGGTGTGTGTGTTGTGTGTGGGTGTTGTATGGTGTGGTGTTGTATGTGTGTGTGTTGCGTTCTGTGTGTGGTGTGTGTGNTGTGTGTGTGGTGTGTGTGTTGTACTGTACCGTGTGTACTGTACTGTACAGTGCTGTACTGTCCGTGTGTACTGTACCGTGTTGTACTGTAGTGTTGTACTGTACTGTGTTGTACTGTACTGTGTTGTACTGTACTGTGTTTACTGTACTGTACTCACGGGCACCGGGATGAAGAGGGGAGAGGGGCCGTGGGAGAGGCCGGGACGGGGATCGGCACGAACACCGGGACCGCACCGCACCGGGAAACCTCCACACAGCAGCACGCAGCGCTGTCTACACACGGGGAGAGACACGGGGAGAGAGACGGGGAGAGACACGGGGAGAGACACGGAGAGACACGGGGAGAGAGAGAAGAGACACGGGGAGAGAGACAGAGAGACACGGGNAGGACGGGGAGAGAGAGNCANGGGAGAGACGGTTAAGAGGGAGAGAGACACGAGACACGGGGTAGGGACACGGGGAGGGGAAAAAGAGGAAGAGACACGGGGAAGACACGACACGGGAGAGAGANAGAGACACGGAGAGAGACAGAGACAGAGAGNCAGAGAGNCACGGGGGGAGAGAGACAGACAGATGCGGAGAGAGACGNANAGAGGAGAGNCGCGGGNAGAGAGAAACACACGCGGGGAGAGAGNCACACGGAGAGAGAGACAGGGGAGACACGGGGACACGGACANGGAGGAAGNCGGGAGAGGAGACGGAGGNNACAGAAGNAGAGAGACACGGAGAGAGACACGGGTGACACACAGAGAGACGGGNAGAGAGACACGGGANATGACACGGGGACAGACACACACACGGAGGGNGAGACGGGNGAGAGNCACGGAAAGATAGAGACGGAGAGAGACGGGGNGGACACGGGGAGAGAGAGACACGGGAAAGGGACACGGGGAGNGAGAGACACGGGAAAGACACGGGGAGAGTGGAGAGACACAGAACACGGGGTGAGGGAGACTGAGAGACANGCGGNAGTAGACACGGGGNACACGGGGNAGACGGACAGGNACAGGGGAGACACGGGGAGNCACGGGNNGAGAGNCACGGGGAACACGGGGANAGAGACACGGGGAGAGAGACACGGGAGNGACANNAGACANGGGGAGAGACAGGGANAGAGACACCGGGGGGANACACNGAGGAAGANACAACACACGGACAAGTGAGACACACGGAGNCACACGGGNCGGGAAGAGACACGGGGNAGACGGGGGNNGAGACACGGGGGGGNAGACACGGGGGAGACACGGGGGAGACACGGGGAGAGACACGGGAGAGAGAGACACGGGGGAGACACGGGGNNAGACACGGGGGGGAGACACGGGGGGGAGACACGGGGGGAAACACNGGGGGAGACACGGGGGAGAGTCACGGGGGGAGGGGGGAGACACGGGGAAGAGACACGGGGGGGGAGGAGACACGGGGGGATNGACACGGGGGAGAGACACGGGGGGNAGACACGGGGGGAGACACACGGGGGAGACACGGGGGGAGACACGGGGGAGAGACGGGGGGAGACACGGGGGGAGACACGGGGGNAGACACGGGGGGGAGAGACACGGGGGGGAGACGGGGGAGACACGGGGGGAGACACGGGAGAGACACGGGGGAGAGACACGGGAGAANCACGGGGAGAGACAGAGACACGGNGGAGACACGGGAGAGAGAGNCGGGGAGAGNCACGGGGAAGAGAGAGACACGGNGAGAGAGGAGNCACGGACACGGGGAGNCANNGAGAGNCACGGGAGAGAGAGACGGGANAGGGAGAGNCGGAGAAGAGACGGGAGAGAGNCACGGAGAGAGAGNCACGGGGGAAGACACGGGAGAGAGACACGGGGAGAGAGAGAGGGGGGAGAGACGGGGAGAGACACGGGAGAGAGATGGGGAGAGACACGGAGAGAGACGGGGAGAGAGACGGGGAGAGAGAGACACGGGGGGAGAGACACGGGGAGAGACACAGAGAGCACGGGAGGAGAGACACGGAGAGACGGGGAGAGACGGAGAGACACGGGNAGAGACACGGAGAGAGATACGGGAGAGAGAGAGACACGGAGGACANNGAGAGACAGGGAGAGAAGNGGGNAGAGAGAAAGACACGGAGAGAGAGAGACACGGGGACACGGGGAGAGACACGAGGAGAGAGAGACACGGGGAGAGAGACACGGGAGAGAGACACGGGNAACAGAGAGAGAGAGAGACACGGAGAGACAAGAGAGACGGGGAGAGAGGAGAGACACGGGAGAGAGAGACACGNGAGAGAGAGACGGGAGAGAGACACGGTGGAGAGAGNCACGGGGGAGACACGGGGGGNGACACGGGGGAGACACGGGGAGGAGACACGGGGGGAGAGAGACGGGGAGAGACACGGGGAGAGAGACACGGGGAGAGACATGAGGGAGAGGGACACGGGGAGAGACACGGGGAGAGACACGGGAGAGAGAGCCAAAAAGACAAAATGAGACCGGAAAACAGCATCATCCTCCTCCTGCTGTCTGCGTGTCTCTCTCTCCCGTGTGTCTCCTGTCTCCTCGTGTGAGTCACACACCGTGTCTCTCTCCCTGTGTCTCTGTGTCTCCTTGTCTCTGTGTGTCCCCGTGTGANCCCGTGTGTGTCTCCCCATCTCCCCGCGTGTCTCTCGTGTCTCCCCGCGTGTGTCTCTCGTGTCTCCTCGTGTCTCCCCGCGTGTCCGTGTCTCCCCGTATGTCTCCGCGTGTCCCCGTCTCCACGTGTCTCCTCGTGTCTCCCCGCATGTCCCCGTGTCTCCCGTGTGTCTCCGTGCGTGTCCCCGCGTGTCCCCGTCTCCACGTGTCTCCCCGTTTCTCCCCGTGTCTCCCCGCGTGTCTCCCCGTGTCTCACCGGTCTGCGTCTCCATGTGTGCACACACCGGACGGCACTGNGTGGCTTTGGTTTTGTTGAGCGGGCGACAGAGGCGCCTTGTTCCTCATCACGCAGGCGGGCGCACTCGGGGGGTCTGCACAGACGCCTACAGGGAGAGAGACACGGGGAGAGAGACACGGACACGAGAGACACGGAGACACAGAGNCACAGAGAGACACGGGAGAGAGACACGGAGATACGGGGGGAGAGACAGGGGACACGGGAGAGAGACACGGGGAGAGAGACACGGGAGAGAGACAGGGAGACACGGGAGAGAGACACGGGGAGAAAGACACGGTGAGAGAGACAGCGAGACACNGGGAAAGACACGGAGACACGGGAGAGAGAGACACGGGGAGAGAGACACGGAGGAGAGAGACACGCACACACTCATCATCGGTGATGCACAGTGGCTACGAGATGTTAGCCACCTCGCCTGGTACACAGGAGGTCGTGGATTCAATCTCGACCCTGACGCCTGCTACAGCTGCTGCTGTATATTTCTTGTCTGCGTGCGTCTCTCTCTCCCCGTGGCCGCGTGGATTTTTCTCCGGGTCCTCCGGTTTGTGCCCTCCACGTTTGGAATCAACGTCGCCACCACCCGTTCGGAGCGTTTGGCTGCCGCTAGAAACTTGCACGCGATGGTTGGGCCCCGCTTCCTCGAGCGATCGCGGGGACGGTTCCGAACAGAGCGCTGCATAGCAGCTCAGTGGGGGCCTGACGCCCTCGTGAAAACACACAAAAAATATCGTGACTGGAGCTCATCTGCCAAGAGCTCATCGCCGCTCCCGGAGAGAGTTGGCGACGATGAGTGAGCCGCGTGGAGGGGGTGGAGGGGTGGAGGGGTGGAGGGGTGGGGGGTGGTGGTGGAGGTGGGGGGNTGGGGGTGGTGGGGTGAGGGGGTGGTGGAGGTGGGGGGGTGGGGGGGGGTGGAGGAGTGGGGTGGGGGGAAGCCTCCACTGCCACAGCTCCAAACGGTCACAATAAAGTCAATGTGTGTGGCCCAACCCTAGGCCCCGGCAAGCAAGGTAAACGTTAAAAGGTAAAAACAACGAGCCTACTTTACCCCTTACCCCATACATATAAATTACCCGATTACAGGGTAATTACTAGGAACTACACATGAACAAGGTGTATAACGGTAAATGCTGGGTAGAGCGCTTTATTCATGTAGAATACTCTCGATGATTCCAAATTTACACGCTTGTTGTTGTTGTCATCGTCGTTGTATCCTCAAATCTTGTAACTCATTTTAACCCACTTCCCAATGTGGTATCGACTGCAAACTTGGTATACTTGTGTCATACTGCTGACAATACTATATTCTATCATAAAAAATATATTTTTTTAAACAATCTTTTTTACATGTTATGTTTCCGCTTGGGTCTAATTGTCCACGCACAACTCACGTTGGCTGTAATTGGCCACGGTCCCTTACGTTGTGGCAAGCTTCGGGCCACTTCCTGGAGTCGTGGAGTTCTGCCATTACTCGTACGGTACATTTCATTAAAGCGTGTTTTTAATCAAGTTTGTTTTAATATTAATTATTAAATGGAGGCCACGGACTGCGCCACGGAGCCTCTAGCGGTAAACAAGGCACCGTATTTACCGGTAATACTTCGCGCTACCTTTACCCTAATAATAGTAGGTTTTTACCCTTTTAACTGGTACAAAACTGACACCTTTATTCAAGGCATCATGTTTGCAATGACCACAACACAAGTAGTCAAAAAAGCAAACAAGACAACTTGTAAGGTGATAATTGCACTCTTGAAGTTGATTACACGAGACGGCTTTGTACCAGTTAAAAGGGTAAAAACCTACTATTATATTTTGCCACTGGTAAAAGAGATCTCATAGTACCTTTACCCTACCGAGTAATTCTTCCGAGCTACCTTTACCCTACCCTTTACCTTACCGCTTGTCATGTCGACACCTTTACCTTCAACCGGTAAAAAGGGTAAATTACCTTACCTTGCCGAAGCCTACCCAACACGGCACCAAACATCTTGCCGAGAAAGTGCACCTAGCCTGGCGCGGTTGCTACGGTGACGCCACGGTGACGCCACGGTGACTTGGTGGGGAATGGCGATTGTCGTGTGTGAATGTTTACTTGAGTGTGTGTGTGAGTGTGTGTGAGTGAGTGTGTGAGTGAGTGTGAGTGAGGAGTGGGGAGTTGAGTGAGTGTGTGAGTGAGTGTNTGAGTGTGTGAGTGATGGGTGAGTGAGTGTGTGTGAGTGAGTGGTNAGTGTGTGTGTGTGTGTCAGTGTGGAGTGATGGAGTGGTGAGTGAGTGGTGAGTGAGTGGTGAGTGTGTGTGAGTGAGTGTGTGTGAGTGTGAGTGTGTGAGTGAGTGGTGAGTGAGTGGTGAGTGGGTGAGTGAGTGAGTGATTGTGTGTGAGTGAGTGTGTGTGAGTGAGTGAGTGTGTGAGAGAGTGAGTGTGTGTGAGTGAGTGTGTGTGAGTGAGTGAGTGTGTGTGAGTGAGTGAGTGTGAGAGTGAGTGNTGTGAGTGAGTGTGTGTGTGTGTGAGTATGTGTGAGTGAGTGTGTGAGTGAGTGAGTGTGAGTGAGTGTGTGTGTGAGTGAGTGTGTGTGTGGGTGTGTGAGTGAGTGTGTGAGGATGAGTGTGTGAGTGAGTGGGTGTTGCGCGCTGTTCACTCACGTCGTTCGTGTTGACGCTTCTTTTCGTGTGCAGAGCTGCTCACACACACAGACACACACACACACAGAGACACACAAACAGACAGACACACACAGACACACGCAGACACACACACGCAGACACACACACACACAGACACGCACAAAGACACACACAGACACGCACACACACACACAGACATCGATCATTGCTGCCTCCTTAATGCTGTCTTTCTCCCCTTCTCTTTCCATCTCTCTCCATCAACCCTCTCTCCATATCTCCCTATCTCTCTATACATCTCTATATATACATCTCTATATATATCTATATGTATATCTCTCTCCATCTATCTCTCTATACATCTGTAATGAGAGCCTATGTCCGGCTCACGTGGTGATTGGCTCTGCCAGTCCTGCTCTACAGCCAATGGGGGAGAGCTTGGGAGCATGGTCCCGGCGTGATCGAGGGATGTCAGCTAGGTGATTGGTTCTGCTGGTCTTGGCCTCAGCCAATGGGAAGACAATTCAGGGGCGTGGTCCCGGAGTTGATGGGGAATCTGGAACATTCGGCGCAGGCTATTGAGGATTGGCTGGAGCGTACCACGTGACCCAGGCATTAAATAAGGGGAGAGCCGAGGGACACGTGGTCAGAGAAGGAACGAAGAGAGAGAGGGGCCACGTGCGAGCGGGGCTCCGAGTGCCACGTGGCGGTGCGTCTCTTGCGATCTGTCAGCCCACTCCCCGTTGCCTGCCAGCAACGGGGAGTGCTTGTGAATGAGGAAAGTAAATAAAAGGACCGATTCCACAAGCCGTCTCCAAGAGTATTATTACAATCTCTATATCTATCTCTATATCTCTCTATCTCTCTCGATCTCCGTGGTATTTTCCCGTCTCCTCACCGGGGGTGATGGGGTGGACGTGTCTGCGGCTTCATCGGCACCGTCGCCAGGGAGACGACGCTGGCGATGATCGGCACCGTCTCTATGGAGACTGACACACATACACACATACACACACATACATACACACACACATACACACACATACACACACACCNTACACACACACATACACANCATCACCATCATCATCATCAACACCATCTCTATGGAGACTGATACACATAACCATCATCATCACCATCATCACAATCATCATCAACACCGTCTCTATGGAGACTAACACACATACACATCATAACCATCACCACCATCATCACAATCACCACCATTATCACCATCATCATCAACACCATCATCACACCACATCATCAATCATCACCACCATCATCATCACATCACCATCATCACCNTCACCGATCATCCACCATCATCATCATCACCATCTCATCCACCATCATCACCATATCACCATTATCACACCACCACCATCATCACCACCATCACACCATCACCATCATCACCANCACCATCATCATCATCACCATCATCACCACCACCATCANCACCATCATCATCACCATCATCACCATCATCATCATCACCACCATCATCACCACTATCATATCATTCNCCATCACCNCCATCATCATCACCATCACCACATCATCACCACATCATCATCATCACCATCATCATCATCACCACATCACCTCACCATCACCACCACCACCATCATCAACCATCATCATCATCNCCACCACCATCATCACCACCATCATGGCCATCATTACCATCATCATCACCACATCATCACCATCATCACCATCATCATCACATCATCACCATCATCACCATCATCAAACCATCATCATCCATCATCACCATCATCATCACCCATCATCACCATCATCATCATCACCATCATCATCATCACCATCATCACACCATCATCATCACCATCATCACCATCATCATCACTCATCACCATCATCACCATCATCACCATCATCACCATCATCACCATCATCACCATCATATCACCATCATCACCNTCATCAGCATCATCATCATCAGCATCATCATCAGCAACGTCAACATCATCATCAGCAACGTCATCAACATCATCATCACCATCACCACCATCACCATCATCATCACCATCATCATCACCAGCATCATCACCACCACCATCATCATCACCATCATCATCACCACACCACCATCATCACCATCATCATCACCACCGTCATCACCATCATCATCACCACTGTCACCAGCATCATCACCACCATCATCATCACCACCATCATCAGCAGCAGCAGCAGCAACATCAACAGCAGTATCATCATGAATAGCAGCATCATCACCATCATCAGAAGCAGCATCAGCAGGATCATCATCATCAGGTGCATTAGCAGAATGTCCCCATGCCTCTCTCTCTCTCCCGTCTCTCTATCCCTGAATCTCTCCCCCGTGTCTCTCCCCGTGTCTCTCCGTGTCTCTCCCTCTCTCTCCGTGTCTCTCTNCGTGCCTCTCNTCGTCTCTCTCGTCTCTCACCCNGCTCTCTCTNCCNGTGTCTCTCTCTCTCTCCNNGTGTCTCTCTACCCGTGTCTCTCTCTCCCGTGTGTCTCTCTCCCCCGTGTCTCCCCGTGTCTCTCCCCGTGTCTCACCGGTGGTCTCCGTGCCAGGCTGGGTGTCCATGTGAGGCTCCTCTGGTGGCTGTAGAAGAGGAGGAGGCAGTCTTGTCGCAGAAATGTCTCCGCTGTCCCNTCCACACGAGGGACTCGTCCAGACGGCCCTGGCGCTCACAGCCGTCGCAACGAGACACCTGCACGGGGGAAGAGAGAGACACGGGGAGAGTGAGACATGGAGAGACACGGGAGACACGGAGAGAGAGAGTGAGACACGGGAGAGAGAGNCATGGGAGAGAGACACGGAGAGAGAGACACGGTGAGAGAGACACGGAGAGAGAGAGACACGGAGAGGAGAGCACAGGAGAGAGACAAGGGAGAGAGACACGGGAGAGAGAGAGACACGGGAGAGAGACACGGTGAGAGAGACACGGTGAGAGAGACGGAGAGAGAGACACGGAGAGAGAGACACGGGAGAGAGACACGGTGAGAGAGAGAGAGAGNGTGAGAGAGAGAGAGACACGGGAGAGAGACACGGAGAGAGACAGAGAGACACGGTGAGAGAGAACACGGGAGAGAGACACGGGAGAGATACACGGGAGAGAGACACGGTGAGAGAGACGGAGAGAGAGACACGGAGAGAGAGACACGGACGGAGAGAGNCACGGGATGAGAGAGACACGGAGAAGAGAGACACGGTGAAGGACACGGAGAGAGAGCACGGAGAGAGACACGGTGAGACACGGAGAGACACAGACACGNAGAGAGACACGGAGAGAGAGAGAGACACGGGGAGAGAGACACGGAGAGAGACAGGAGAGAAGAGAGNCACACGTGAGAGAGAGAGACACGGGAAGAGAGACACGGGAGAGAGAGACACGCACCTCAAGTGCCACGTGTTGAACTTGTCCATGCACGTCTCGCAGAAGTGGACGCGGTGGGAGCCGGGAGGGCGACACACGGACGAGCGGACACGCTGGACAGTACTCACAGCACACACAGGCCCAGATGCCTCAGGAACACCTGCTTGCACAAACCCACAGCCACACACGCACACACACACACGCACACACACGCGCACACACGCACACACGCGCACACACGCACACACACGCACACACACACGCACACACACACGCACACACACACGCACACACACGCGCACGCACACACACGCACACACACACACACACACGCACACACGCACACACGCACACACGCGCACACACGCACACACACATGCACACACACACGCACACACACACACACANGCACGCACACACACACACACGCACACACACGCACACACGCGCACACACGCGCGCACACGCACACACGCACGCACACGCACGCACGCACGCACGCACACACGCACGCACGCACGCAAACACACACACACACACGCACACACACGCACACACACACACGCACACACGCACGCACACACACACACGCACGCACACACGCACGCACACACACAGCACACACACACGCACACACGCACACACACACACACACANGCGCACGCGCACACACACACGCACACACACACGCACATGCGCACGCGCACACACGCACACACACACGCACACACACGCACCCACGCGCACACACACACGCACACACACACACGCGCACACACACACGCACACACGCACACACGCATGCACACACACACACGCGCACGCACACGCACGCACACACGCACGCACGCACACACACACACGCACACACACACGCACAGATGTACATAGATTTAGACACGAAGATACACACGAAGACAAAGACGCCCATCACCCCGTGTAGCCTTAACAGGCTGTAGGGGCAAGTGCTTTTACACACATACACACACAAAGACAAAGATCCCCCGTGTAGTCTTAACAGACTGTGGGGCAAGTGCTGTTACACACACACACAGACAAAGATCCCCCGTGTAGCCTCTAACAAACTGTAGGGGCAAGTGCTGTTACACACACAAACACAAAGACAAAGACCCCCCGTGTAGCCTCTAACAGACTGTGGGGCAAGTGCTGTTACACACACACAAAGATCCCCCGTGTAGCCTCTAACAGACTGTAGGGGCAAGTGCTGTTAGCGAGCACCTATGAAGGCCGGCACTGTGGCACACGAGGGGTGGGTGGCCAGCACCACGCCCGGCCGCCTTTGTCTCCCCAGTGGCGATGTTTACTACAGACTGGTACACCAGGTACTCAGGCGTTGGTGTACGGTGCTTTTTCTGCAATATTTTGCTGTCTTTTCTTGGATTTTCTGTTTGCACTCAGTCACTTTAAGATGTTTTTTGTTCATGTTTTAGTTTTGTGTTCGTTGCGGTTGCACCCGATTCAAGAGCCGAATGGCTCACAGGGCTAAACCTAATACATGAACTTGAACTTGAAATGAACTTGAACTCATTTAAGGCCGAGTCAACCTAGGGAAGGCCCAGTACCGGTTCAGACAATCGTCACTGGCCTTGGCCGTGAGGGATGTCCCCGGGATGAGGTTCTCCTGATTTCTAATATTTCAGAACCACTCGTGAGTGGCTTTTGTTTGGACCGCAATCTGTCTGGAACCTCCCCTCCTCGCCCGAGGCCTGTTCGCCCAGGGAGACCCGACCAGGAGTAAGGCTAGGCCTCGGCAAGGCAAGGTAAAAGGTAAAAAACAACGAGGCTACCTTTACCCTACCTTTTACCTTACCACAATACAATCACTCTACCCTTTAGCAGGCAAGGTAAAAGTGTAAAAACAACGAGGCTACCTTTACCCTACCTTTTACCCTTTAGCAGGTAAGGTAAAAGGTAATAAAATTAACCCGTAAAAACAAAGTTTTTCACTCTAAATCCTTTATATGCGTGGCGGCTAGAGTCCTCTCGTCCTCTGGCTTGAGATGGCTGCCACCTATGGGTCAGATGATTGTCTGCAGTATTAAGCAATTGGTAATTAAATATAATTTGTTTTCCTAAAGTGTAAAATTTTGGAAAAAAAATTTCACGAACAATAATTGTCTCGCACAACGAGTCTGTGTGCAAAATGTCAGCTCGATTGGATCACGGGAAGTGGGTTAAAAAACGACCGAAAGATTTGCACGGTCGTAAGCAAGCAAGCGAACTTAATATAAAGGTTTTAAAAAGCAACGAGCCTACCTTTACCCTACCTTTTACCTTACCACAATACAATCACTCTACCCTTTAGCAGGCAAGGTAAAAGTGTAAAAACAACGAGGCTACCTTTACCCTACCTTTTACCTTACCACAATACAATACTCTACCCTACCTTTTACCCTTTAGCAGGTAAGGTAAAAGGTAAAAAGCAACGAGCTTACCTTTACCCTACCCTTTACCCTTTAACCCGGTAAAAAGGGTAAATTACCTTACCTTCCCGAGGCCTAAGTAAGGCTCCAGGCGACATAGCTTTGAGTATCAACGGAACGCACAAACGCCACCGCCACCATGAGGTGTTGATCCTTCGGTGGTGTGTAGGGTCGTGTGTGGAGTAACGTAGTAGGTATATAGTGGTGTAGTGTGTATAGTGGTGTAGCGTGTGTAGTAGTGTAGCGTGTATAGTAGTGTAGTGTGCATAGTAGTGTAGTGTGCATAGTAGTGTAGTGTGTAGTAGTGTAGTATGTATAGTAGTGTGTATAGTAGTGTAGTGTATAGTATGTATGCTACCGTAGTGTGTATAGTAGTATGCACAGTAGTGTAGTATGTATAGTAGTGTAGTGTGTATAGTGGTGTAGTGTGTATAGTGGTGTAGTACGTATGCTAGCGTAGTGTGTATACTAGCGTAGTGTAGTGTGTATAGTAGTGTAGTGTATAATAGTATAGTGTGTATAGTAGTGTAGTGTATAATAGTATAGTGTGTATAGTAGTGTAGTATGCACAGTAGTGTAGTATGTATAGTACTTTAGTGATGTATAGTAGTGTAGTGTGTATAGTAGTGTAGTATGTATGCTAGTGTAGTGTGTATAGTAGTGTAGTGTATATTAGTATAGTGTGTATAGCAGAGGTGTGGACTCGAGTCATGTGACTTGGACTCGAGTCAGACTCGAGTCATGAATTTGATGACTTCAGACTCGACTTGGACTTGCATGACAATGACTTTGTCCCACCTCTGGTGTATAGTAGTGTGAAAGTATACACAGCGTAGTGTGTATAGTAGTGTAGTGTAACTNGTAGTGTAGTGTATAGTGTGTAGTGTATAGTGTGTAGTGTATATAGTGTAGTGTATTAGTATGTAGCACAGTAGTGTAGTGTGTATATACTTTAGTGATGCACAGCAGTGTGCACAGCACAGTAGCAGTGGTGTTACCGTCAGAACAGAACGCGAGCTGAGAGTCGTGGACGCGCGCCGTGACCAGCGGCTCACTCTCCGAGCCACAGTAGGAGCAGCGACCTCCGACCCCACGCTGCTGCTTGAACTCCTCGCAGCAGGTCGAGCCACAGAGCTCAACAGTTAAGCCCTACGCAGACACGGCGAGACAGAGATGTAGAAACACTCACACACACAGACACAGTTAAGCCCTACCCATACACGGCGAGACAGAGATGTAGAAACACACACACAGATAACAACAACCGCCATTCGGCACAAAGTGGCGGTGACGTCACCACGACGCTTGCGCCAGGCTGTGCACCTTAAGGCCACGTGAAGTGTCGAACGCCCGCTGGCAGGAGGTCACGGGGCAGACCCAGCAGGTGCCACGGGTCGACTGACTGAGATGACCGAGATGACTGGCTGATGAACCACCTGTGCCCCCTACTGTACCAACTTGCTGTGTTTTAGCCACCCGGCGCTCCGCTCGTTGTTGTGAGCGTCGCTCCTCCGCCCTCCGTTGTTGTTGGAGGGCGACTGCCTCCAACTGCCCAGTAGCGTCCTTCACGAGCCCCCTCCACAGAGGCCGATCTTGACACCGCTGGTACCAGTCATCGGCAAGTCCACTCAGCTCCACGTCCTCCTGTACCACATCACTCCATCTCTTCTCTAGCTCGTCCTGCGTCCCTTTAGCCCCCTCGATCCGGCTGAACAAAAGTTGTTTCGGCATGCGGTGGCTGGGCATGCGGGCTACACGGCCCAGCCAACGCAGCCTTGCCTGCCGGAGGAGCTCACCGATGGGACTTTGCCCAGATCTTTCAAGGATTTGTGAGCTCCTCACATAATCAAGCCTGGTTAAACCCAGGATGGATCGTAGGCAGGCCAGCCTAGATGTTTCTAACCGGCAAGTTGACCACCACCACTCCTCGCCTCTGGTTGATGGGAAGGCGAGCCCAAAGTAGCCTGGGGCTTACAGTTTCCCACACCTCACCGCCACGCTCCCACGCCCCCTTCATTCTTTTGTTCAGAAGAGCCACTCCCTGTTGTTTGTCAGTCTCCTGCCCGAGTTGAGGACTGTCCACCCCTCATTGTGGCTGGAGCCAGTCCACCGGACCTCCTGAATGCCACAGCGATCCAGGCGGTACCGGTCCAGCTCCCGACAGAGGAGTGGCAGCCTCTCCTCCGCAGTGAGCGTTCGAACATTCCACGTGGCCACACGCAATGACTTTTCGTTGTTTCTGGAGGAGCCCCGAGGGTAAAGATTCAATCTCCTGGCTCCGCCAAATGGGGTTTGCCAGGAGACGTCATAAAAGCCTGACCCCCGGGGCCTTCGCACAAGCTTAATTCGAATTTCAACTCATGTTTTAGTGGCACTCGTGTTGAAGGTGGAGGGGTTTCCAGCCCTCGCACCTGCCCAGAGCCCCACGTTGGCCGTTGTTGTGGTGGCTACAAACGCCACGAAAGGAAAAAAGCCGAGTGGAATTGGCCGTTCGCCCCATGCTTTTGCTCGCTTGCACCCACAGCATTAGAGTCTAGCATCACCGAGGAGTTAGGGGATTCATCTTCTTGGTTCTTTCGGTAAAGTCAACACGTAGAAGGGAAATAATAAAATAATAAAAAGAAAACATAATTAAATAATTCTCACGACGTTTCGGCCACAACGCAAGCAGCCGTTTTTTGTTTTTCTTTCTCCATTCTTCACCTGAGGACGGCTGCTTGCGTTGTGGCCGAAACGTCGTGAGAATTGTATTTTATGATGTTTTATTTTTATTATTTTATTATCTCCCTTCTACGTGACTTTACCGAAAGAACCAAGAAGATGAATCCCTGCAGTCACGAAAGCTTTAAATCGAAGTTAGGGGCTGCTTTGACACAAAGATAGATTTACAGATAGTCCCCTGATCTTACGATGGCGATACGACAAAATTGTTAAATATTTCAAATTTCGCGCGGCAGGCAAACGCAGCAGCGTACGATACGTTCAATGCATGTATGATACGTAGCTTTAGCGATTTCATTCTAGGGTTACCACGATACGATACGTTCAATGCATGTTAAAGGTTTTTTAGCAGATAGGATTGTTTCCTGAAAAAACTTTCTATTAAATTGCAGTTCAAATAGGTAGGCTAAGAATTTACCTCGTTTTTTTACTTTACATTTGACTGTGCAATACAGTATTGTAGTTAATAAATACATGCAGTATATAGTTTATACAGTACGCTACTGCAAATTGCTCTGTTTTGCTAAATTATCAGCATTCTTTAAGACTCCTGGGTAGGCTAGGCCATCTTAGACTTACGATTACTGAGGTGAGTGGGTGGGTGGGTTTCTGAGTGGGTGGGTGAGTGAGTGGTGGGTGAGTGGGTTGGTGGGGAGTGGGGGGTGGGGTGGGTGGGNNGTGGGTGGNTGGGTGAGTGGGTGGGGGGTGAGTGGTTGGTGGGTGAGTGGGTGGGTGGGTGGGTGAGTGGGTGGTGGGTGGGTGAGTGGGTGAGTGGGTGGGTGGGTATCAGGGTCGAGTGGTGAGTGGTGAGTGAGTGGGTGGGGTGGGTGAGTGGGTGGTGAGTGGTGAGTGGGTGCGTGAGTGGGTGGNTGAGTGGGTGGGTGAGTGAGTGGGTGGTGGTGGGGGGTGAGTGAATGGTGAGTTGGTGGGTGAGTGGTGGGTGAGTGGTGGTGAGTGGGTGGTGGTGGGTGGAGAAGTGAGTGGGTGGTGATGGNTGGTGTGAGTGGGTGGTGATGGTNGGTGGTGAGTGGGTGGNTGGTGATGGCGTGGTGATGGTGGTGAGTGATGGTGGTGGGTGATGGNTGGGTGGTGATGGTGGTGATTGAGTGGGTGGGTGAGTGGGTGGTGNGTGAGTGGTGGTGGTGGTGGTGGGTGAGTGATTGAGTGGGTGGGTGGTGGTGGGTGGGTGAGTGGTGGTGGGTGGGGGTGGGTGGGGCGGTGGGTGGGCGAGTGGGTGGTGATGGNTGGGTGAGTGGGTGGGATAGTGACGGCCACCTTGCACTGCAGGGCAATGGCTTTGCTGTTTCCCAGGTCGCGTTGGCAGTGAGCGCAGTGCCGGCGTGAGGTGGCGGTGGCCACATCCACAGCACCGTTCGTCTGAGACACAAGGACAAAGACAAAGATCCCCGTGTAGCCTCAACAGACTGTAGGGGCAAGTGATGTTAGAGNAGCACCATGAAGGCCGGAACGGTACACGAGGGGTGGGTGGCCAGCACCACGCCCGACCGCCTTTGTCTCCCCAGTGGCGATGTTTACACACCGCACCCAGTACTCATTTGAGGCTGAGTCGACCTAGGGAGGCCCTGCACCGGTTCAGATCATCGTCACTGGTGTTGGCCGTGAGCGGAAACCAACTNCCTCTCTGAGCACACAACGACAACACCACCACAACAGCAACCTCCATTCGCGACTAAGTGGCGGTGACGTCACCACGACGCTTGTGCCAGGCCATGTGCACCTTGAGGCCACGTGAAGTGTCGAACACCGCTGGCAGGAGGTCACGGGACAGACCCAGGGTGCCATGGGTCGACTGACTGAGATGACTGGCTGATGCACCACCTGTGCCCCCTACTGTGCCAACTTGCTGTGCTTTAGCCACCCAGCGCTCCGCTCGTTGTTGTGAGCATCGCTCCTCCGCCCCGTTGTTGTTGGAGGGCGACTGCCTCCAACTGCCCAGTAGCATCCTTCACGAGCCTCCTCCACAGAGGCCGAACTTGACACCGCTGGTACCAGTCATCGGCAAGTCCACTCAGCTAAACATCCTATTGCACCCCATCACTCCACCTCTTCTCTAGCCCGTGTTGCACCCGTTTAGCCCCCTCTATCGCCGAAAAAAAGCTGTTTAGGCATGCGGTGGTTGGGCATGCGGCTATATGACCCAGCCAACGCAGCCTTGCCTGCCGGAGGAGCTCACCGATGGGACTTTGCCCAGATCTTTCAAGGATTTGTGAGCTCCTCACACAATCCAGCCTGGTTAAACCCAGCATAGATCGTAGGAGGCCAGCCTAAATGTTTCCCACCGGCGAAGATGCTCCATTAGGGGGTCCACGTTTCGCAAGCGTAGAGAAGGGAGGGAATGATTGGCCGAGAAGACCTGAAGCTTCGTGCGGAGCGACAGACCAGGTAGCTTCCACACAGCGTTACGCAACCGATGAAAAGATAATGGCACTCGACTGATTTGGAGTGAGACCTCTGCTGTTAAACCGGAGCCGGTCATGAGCACACTGCCCAGATATGGAAACTCTCCACTCTCTCCACTACTGCCCATCGCCGATTGGGAGTTGTGGGGTGGAGTGTCCGATGGTACAAAATACCCTGGCAGGTGCTTAGTTTTGGTGGGGCTGATGGTAAGGCCCCACCTCTTAGTGGCACACTCCAGTTTCAGCAGCAGCATCTCCAAATCCTCCTCTGAGTGAGCAGCAATTACGAGATCATCGGCATACATAACGTGGTTGACCAACAGGGAGCCATCCCTTGATCGCACCCGGGCATCAATCACCTCCCATCATATCTGTACCAGATGGGAATTCCTCCGGGACAGCTATTGAAGGCCTCACAAACTACGTGGTAAAATAGATGTTAAATAATGTGGGAGCCAGAAGACATCCCTGTCGACCCGTAGGTGTACAGGAATGGCTCTGACTCCCGGCCAGGTAGTTTTACCCGGGCCCGCTCACCATCATGAAGGTCTTTACTGAGCATGAGCAGAGTCAGGGACTCCGAAAGCACGAAGAGCCTAGGCCTACTGATGGTATCATAGGCCTTGACCAGGTAAATAAAGCAGAGATGTAGGTCTTGTTAGAATTCCCTACAGCTCTGCTGTAGCAGACGAACAGAAAATATGGCATCCGTGCAGGACCGCCCTTTCCTGAACCACATTGAGGCTCCGCAAGCCTCTCCTCAGCGTGCCTAGCAAGGCGATGTTGAATAATCCTTGCTAGGACCTTTCCCGGCACACTGAGGAGTGAGATGCCCCTGTAGTTGTTACAGTCTGTGCGGTCCCCCTTCTTAAAGAGGGGACCACCAGGGCATCCTTCCAGTCCTGCGGAACCCGTCCAGTGGTCCAGACTGTTGTTATGATGTCATGTAGGGCAGTCTGTGCACAAACGCCACCCTCCCTCAGCATTTCGCTTGAGAGATCATCTCTGCCGGTGCCTTTCCTGGTCTCAGACTCTGGATTGCCTTTAGTGCTTCCTCAACAGATGGCACCTCAGCCAGCCACTCATAGAGGGTGACTTCTTCAAATATTTGAGGCACCGCAGCCTCAGCAGGGTCATCCCCACTTTGTGCTACAGTGTTTCCCATGTCGAGAGATTTCCCCTCTCCCAGGACTTCACAGAAATGCTCAGCAAATCTGCAAACCTGTTCCTGGGGTTCTGAGATTAGATCACCGTTTTTTCCCCTAATGATGGTAATAGGTGAGGCGCTGCAGGTTCATTATTTGATGGCGTTAAATAGGGATTTGTGATCGCGGGCCATTGAGGCAGACTCCATCTCCACAGCAACCCGCGACCACCACCCATCCTTGCAGCGCCTCACGGCTCTCCGAACCTCCGAGCGAAGGCTGCGGGTAAGCCTCCTCATTCTCTGACGTGGGATGCTGTAGCCGATGAGAGTGGGCCTGTCGCTTTTCCTCAACTATCCTGAACACCTCCTCTGTCAGCCAGGGTCTCTGGGAGGTCTGGACCGCGTACACAAAGCAGCCATTGCAGCTGCATGAGTCAGTCGTAAACCTTGCCCATTTACCCTCAATATCTGGAGGAGTGGGGGACGATGCCAACCCCAGCCGCAAGCGATGGTGAAATTCTCGCTTGCAACTTTCATCAGCGAGCTGAGACCAGGCCACCTTAGGTTGGACTGGGATCCTGGATGTACACCCACCACCGGAGTGGAAGAATGGCAGGCGCATCTTACAGATGACAAGTCGATGGTCAGAGGGCAGATCAGCTCCACGGTAGGTCCTGGTGTCAATGACATAGGCCCGCATCCGCTGATCCATCACTATATAGTCCAGCAGATGTTCTTGCTTGAACCCTGCATGCATCCATGATATTGTGTGGATGTACCGATGCCTGAACAGCGTGTTGGTAATTACAAGCCCATGGGCTGTACAAAAATCTAGCAGCCTCCTGCCGTTGTTATTGAGCTGATCTGGCCCATGCCTTCCAATCACTCCAGACCAGGTGCCAGCATCGTGACCAACTCGGGCATTGAAGTCACCCAAAAAGATGACTATCCCGAGGGGCCACTTTAGCCAGCACCTGTGACAGGAGGTCATTGAAGGCATCTGACTCATCAGCCTTGCCTGCATCCCTCCACGGTGGGGGCATAAGTAACCATGACCACCACTCCTTGCCTCCGGTTGATGGGAAGGCGAGCCCAAAGTAGCCTGGGGCTTACAGCTTCCCACACCTCACCGCCACGCTCCCACTCCCCATTCATTCTTTGTTCAGAAGAAGAGCCACTCCCTGTTGTTTGGCAGTCTCCTGCCCCGAGTTGAGGACTGTCCACCCCTCATGGTGGAAGGAGCCAGAGCCGGTCCACCAGACCTCCTGAATGCCGCAGAGATCCAGGCGGTACCGGTCCAGCTCCCGACAGAGGAGTGGCAGCTCTCCTCCGCAGCGAGCGTTCAAACATTCCACGTGGCCATCCGTAGTGGCTTTTCGCTGTTTCTGGAGGAGCCCCAAGGGTAAAGATTCAATCTCGTGGCTCCACCAAATGGGGTTTGGCCAGAAGACGTCATAGACGCCTGTCCCCCCGGGGCCTACGGCACAAGCTTAATTAGATATTTTAGTTTTTCGTGGTTTAGTGGTAATTTATTGAAGGTGGAGGGGTTACCAGCCCTCGCACCCGTCCAGAGCCCCATTTAGCCGCTGTGGTGGCTACAAATGCCCCGAGGGGAAAGGCCAATTGGAATTGGCCCTCCCCCACAGCACACACACACAGGCACACACACAGAGACGCACAGGGAGACACACACACACACACAGGCACACACACACAGAGACACACACACAGAGACGCACAGGGAGACACACAGGGAGACACACACACACAGGCACACACACAGAGACACACAGGCACACACAGGCACACACACAGAGACGCACAGGGAGACACACACACACACAGACAAGATGAAGACTCCTCACTGTGTAGCCTGTAACAGACTATTGGAGAAAGTGCTGTTGGCGAGTAGCAGCACTTATGAAGGCCGGCCCTGTGACCAGCCCCACGCCCGCCGCCTTTGTCCAACTTCCAGTAACTTTAATTCTAGATTTGAAGTTTCCGTAAAGTCATGTAGGCGAAAAAATAAAAAAATAAAATAAAAAGTAATAATTAAAATAAAATAAGAATAAAAAATAAAAATAATAATTCAGTAACCTGTGACGTGGGGTGTGCGTTCAGTAACCTGTGAAGTGGGGGTGCGTTCAGTAACCTGTGAAGTGGGGGGTGCGTTCAGTAACCTGTGAATTGGGTGTGCGTTCAGTAACCTGTGACGTGGGTGTGCGTTCAGCAACTTGCTGGGTCTGCGAGTCTCAGCTAGTTTGACCATCGTGAAAAGCGGATCATTGAGTAGTGGGGAGGTGGATGATGATGATGAGGAGGGGGGAGTGGAGGTTTCGCAGCTTCTCACCTTGTGGGAGTTTGGGGTTCGTCGGAGGAGGTGGATGAGGAGGAGGTGGAGGAGGAGGAGGAGGAGGTGGAGGAGGAGGGAGAGGGAGGGGATGGAGAAGCTGGAGGTGGTGGAGCTCTTGAAGAGATGAGACCCCAACTCCGTCAGACACACTCGCTGCTCGCACACACACAGACACACAGAGATAGATATACACACACACACAGAGATATACACACAGAGACACACACACAGACACACAGAGATAGATATACACACACACACACAGATATACACACAGACACACACAGAGAGATATACACACACAGAGACATACACACAGAGATATACACACAGACACACAGAGACACACAGAGATATCACACAGACACACAGATATACACACACACACAGACACATCGCTGCTCGNACACACACAGACACACAGAGATAGATATACACACACACACAGATATACACACAGACACACACACAGAGATATACACAGAGATATACACACACACNGATATACACACAGAGACACACAGATACACAGAGATAGATATACACACACACACAGAGATATACACACAGAGACACACACAGACACACAGAGATAGATATACACACACACACACACACATAGATATACACACACACACACACACAGATACACACAGACACACACACAGAGATATACACAGAGATATATACACACACACACAGATATACACACAGAGACACACACACACACAGAGATAGATATACACACACACACAGAGAGATATACACACACACAGAGATATACACACAGACACACACACAGAGATATACACACAGACACACACAGAGATATACACAGAGTACACACAGAGATATAGGTCACACAGAGATAGATATACACACACGTAGAGAGATATACACACACACACAGACACACACGTAGAGAGATATACACCACACACAGACACACACGTGAGAGATATACACACACAGAGACACGCACAGATATACACACAGAGACANACTCGCTCTCGCACACAGACACACACACGTAGAGAGATACACACACACACACAGACGTAGATATACACACAGAGACACACACAGAGACATACACACACAGACACACACACACACACACTGTAGATATAGGTCACAGACAGACACACACACAGTGTAGATATACACACACACACACAATAGATATCACACAGAAATATACACAGACACACACACACATAGATATACACACAGAGACACACAGACACACTCACTACTCTCACCCAAGAGGTGCGGGGACGGACAACGAACTATGGGTCTCTGTGTGGTGAGTCTGTGGGTCTCTGTGTGGTGAGTCTGTGGGTCTCTGTGTGAGTCTATGGCTCTCTGTGTGAGTCTATGGTCTCTGTGTGAGTCTATGGGTCTCTGTGTGAGTCTGTGGGTCTCTGTGTGTGAGTCTGTGGGTCTCTGTGTGAGTCTGTGTCTGTGTGGAGTCTATGGTCTCTGTGGTGGTGAGTCTATGGGTCTCTGTGTGAGTCTGTGGGTCTCTGTGTGAGTCTATGTGTTGTGAGTCTGTGTGAGTCTATGGGTCTCTGTGTGAGTCTGTGGTCTCTGTGTGTGAGTCTGTGGTCTCTGTGTGAGTCTGTGGGTCTCTGTGTGAGTCTATGGTCTCTGTGTGAGTCTATGGGTCTCTGTGTGAGTCTGTGGGTCTCTGTGTGAGTCTCTGTGTGAGTCTATTGGGTCTCTGTGTGAGTCTATGGGTCTCTGTGTGGTGAGTCTGTGGGTCTCTGTGTGGTCTGTGGGTCTCTGTGTGAGTCTGTGTCTCTGTGTGAGTCTATGTGTCTCTGTGTGAGTCTATGGGTCTCTGTGTGGTGAGTCTATGGGTCTCTGTGTGTCTCTGTGTGGTGAGTCTATGGGTCTCTGTGTGAGTCTATGGGTCTCTGTGTGAGTCTGGGTCTCTGTGTGAGTCTGTGTGTAGTCTGGGTCTCNGTGTGAGTCTGTGGGTCTCTGTGTGTCTGTGTCTCTGTGAGTCTATGGGTCTCTGGTAGTGAGTCTGTGGTCTCTGTGTGAGTCTGTGGGTCTCTTGTGGTGAGTATGGGTCTCTGGAGTCTGTCTCNGTGTGAGTCTGTGGGTCTCTTGTGAGTCTATGTCTCTGTGTGGTNAGTCTATGGGTCTCTNTGTGAGTCTGTGGTCTCTGTGTCTGTGAGTCTGTGGGTCTCTGTGTGAGTCTGTGTGTGGTGAGTCTGTGGGTCTCTGTGTGAGTCTGTGGGTCTCTGTGTGAGTCTGTGGGTCTCTGTGTGAGTCTGTGTGTGAGTCTGTGGGTCTCTGTGTGAGTCTGTGTGTGAGTCTGTGGGTCTCTGTGTGAGTCTGTGGGTCTCTGTGTGGGCGAGTCCGACTCCCACTGTGAGGTGAGGCAGTTCTGTGAGAGTTTATGTATGTANCTGTATGTAACNTGTATGTAGCTGTATGNAGCATGTTGTTACCTGGTGAGGGTTAGGCAGCTCTGTGAGCACAGGTTGCGGTGGANGAGTCGGCCATCGTGAGGTGGAACTGGGGNATGGCGTGGACCTTGCAGAAGAAGCATGCCACCTGCACACCTACACACGTGACACACGTGACACACACACGTGACACACGACACACAACACACACGACACACACACACACACACACTACACACACACACAACGACACACACACACGTGACACACACACACANGCGACACACACAGACACACACACAGACACATACACAGACACACACACACNGACGCACACACAGACACACACACAGACACACAATAGACACAGACACACAGCGACGCACACACACGCACACAGACACACACCAGACACACACAGACACACACAGACACACACAAACACACACACAGACACACATGGCACCTGGGTCTGCCCCGTGACCTCCTGCCAACGGGCGTTCGACACTTCACGTGGCCTCAATGTGCACATGGCCTGGCACAAGCGTCGTGGTGACGTCACCGCCACTTAGTGGCGAATGGCGTGTATGCGAGTGTGTATGCGAGTGTATGNGTGTATGTGTGTGTGTGCACATGTGTGCNTGTGTGTATGCGTGTGTGTACATGTGTGTACATGTGCGTGTGTGTGTGTGTACATGTGTGTGTGTGTGCATGTNTGTGTGCGTGTGTACACGTGTGTGCGTGTGTACATGTGTGTGTAATTTGGGNAGCGTATGTGTGCGGTTAGCACGCTGCGCTATGAACCTGGCGACCCGGGTTCGATTCCCGCTCACGGCTAACATCAGTGACGATTATCTGAACCGGTCCTGGGCCTCCCTAGGTCGACTCAGCCTTAAATGAGTACCTGGTGCGGTGGGTGTACCTGGTGAAACATCGCCACTAGGGAGACAAAGGCGGTCGGCGTGGTGCTGGCCACCACCCCTGTGTACCGTTCCGGCCTTCATAGGTGCTCGCTAACAACTTGCCCACAGTCTGTTAGGCTATACGGGGATCTTTGTTTTGTACGTGTGTGGCTTGTACGTGNGTGTGACATGTGTGTGTGTGTGTGTACATGTGCGGTACNTGCGGTGTGTACGTGTGTGTGTACATTGTGTGTGTGTACGTACCCCGGTGCACGTGTGCGTGTGTGTACGTGGTGTGTACATGGTGTACTGTGTGTACTGCGTGCGTGTGCGCGCATACTGTTGTGTGTGTGNACTGTGTGTGTGNACGTGTGTACATGTGTGGTCGTGTGTGTGTACATGGTGTACATGTGTGTGCGTACGTGTGTGCGTGTGTGTACGTGTGTACAGTGTGTGACTAAGTGTGTGTGTGTGTGTGCGTGTGTACACGCGCGTGTGTGTACATGTGTGTGTGTGCGTGTGTACATGTGTGTGTACATGTGTGTGTGTGTGTGTATGTGTGTGTACATGTGTGTGTGTGTACATGTGTGTGTGTGCGTNCGTGTGTGTGTGTGTACATGTGTACATGCGTGTGTGTACATGTGTGTGTGTGCGTGTGTGTGTACATGTGTGTGTGTGGTGTGTGTGTGTACATGTGTGTACATGTGTGTACATGTGTGTACGTGTGTGTGTACATGTGTGTACATGTGTGTACATGTGTGTACATGTGTACGTGTGTGTACGTGTGTGTGTGTGTACGTGTGTACATGTGTGTGTGTGTACACGTGTGTGTGTGTACATGTGTGTACACGTGTGTGTGTACACGTGTGCGCGTATACCAGCAGCGCTGATGGTGCGAAGGCGGAACGAGAGTTGGCAGGAGTCGCTGCAGAAGTGCCGTGGGCTCTGCCCGTCCACGCTCAGCTCCGCCATGTCGGCGCGGATGCACCGCGCCTGGCACCAGGCACAGCTCTCCAGCCGGCCCTGGGCCTACACAAAGACAAAGGTCACCCAGGCGGAGCTGCCACAGACGCTTGGGAGGCAAGTGGCCGATGAAGAGGCCACCACCGCGCCCGGCCGCCTTGGTCTCCCCAGCGGCGATGTCTAACACACCAGCGCAGGCACGGGGCTGGCATTTGAGGCCGAGTAGATCTAGGGAGGGGCCACGCTAACCGCTGCACCACCGCTCCCCTACTGCACGCACACACACACTCACGTACGAACACACACACACGAACACACGTACGAACACACACACATACGAACACACACACACGAACACACACACGAACACACACACGCGTACGCACACACACGTACGNACGTACGCACACACACACACACGAACACACACACGTACGAACACACACGTACAACACACACGTACTACGCACACACACGAACAAACGTACGAACACACGCACGCACGAACACACACGCACGCACACACGTACGAACACACACACATACCAACACACACACACGTACGTACGAACACACACACACACACGTACGTACAGTAGAGCGAGTGAGGCGTGGCGATGCACGAGGGAGGAGAAGGCGAGAGAGGGGAGAGAGCGAGAGAGGGAGCGGTCCCGTTCGACGCACACTCACTTGTCTGTACGAGTCTCTGCACAGCAGCGAACAGAAGCCGTGCGGCTGCGTGTCGGCGTGCGATGCAGCGGCACCGGCTGCACCGGCTGCACCGGCTGCGGTGTGCACAGCCGGCTTGCCACACCAGGTGCAGCACGGCTTGCCCAGCAGCGTCGATGCACAAGCGTCGCTGCACACGGACACAGCAGGGGCGCCGGGCTGCTGCGGACGCACGGAGCGTAGCACCTGCCCAGCAGAGCGGAGGGGGGGTCAAAATGGGTCTCTGTGTGAGTCTGTGGGTCTCTGTGTGAGTCTGTGGTCTCTGTGTGAGTCTGTGGGTCTCTGTGTGAGTCTGTGGGTCTCTGTGTGAGTCTGTGGGTCTCTGTGAGTCTGTGGGTCTCTGTGGGTCTCTGTGTGAGTCTGTGGGTCTCTGTGTGAGTGTGTGGGTCTCTGTGAGTCTGTGGGTCTCTGTGAGAGTCTGTGGGTCTCTGTGTGAGTCTGTGGTCTCTGTGTGAGTCTGTGGGTCTGTGTGAGTCTGTGGGTCTCTGTGAGTCTGTGGGTCTCTGTGTGAGTCTGTGGGTCTCTGTGAGTCTGTGGGTCTCTGTGGGTCTCTGTGTGAGTCTGTGGGTCTCTGTGTGAGTCTGTGGGTCTCTGTGTGAGTCTGTGGGTCTCTGTGAGTCTGTGGNTCTCTGTGTGGTGAGTCTGTGGGTCTCTGTGAGTCTGTGGGTCTCTGCGTGAGTCTGTGGGTCTCTGTGTGAGTCTGTGGGTCTCTGTGAGTCTGTGGGTCTCTGTGTGAGTCTCTGTGTGAGTCTGTGGGTCTCTGTGTGAGTCTGTGGGTCTCTGGTGAGTCTGTGGGTCTCTGTGTGAGTCTGTGGTCTCTGTGTGAGTCTGTGGGTCTCTGTGTGAGTCTGTGGGTCTCTGTGAGTCTGTGGGTCTCTGTGTGAGTCTGTGGTCTCTANTCTGTGGGTCTCTGTGTGAGTCTGTGGGTCTCTGTGTGAGTCTGTGGGTCTCTGTGTGAGTCTGTGGGTCTCTGTGAGTCTGTGGGTCTCTGTGTGAGTCTGTGGGTCTCTGTGTGAGTCTGTGGGTCTCTGTGTGAGTGTGTGGGTCTCTGCGTGAGTCTGTGGTCTCTGTGAGAGTCTGTGGGTCTCTGTGTGAGTCTGTGGGTCTCTGTGTGAGTCTGTGGGTCTCTGTGGGAGTCTGTGGGTCTCTGCGTGAGTCTGTGGGTCTCTGTGTGAGTCTGTGGGTCTCTGTGTGAGTCTGTGGGTCTCTGTGAGTCTGTGGGTCTCTGCGTGAGTCACTCACACTCACTCACTCACTCACACACATTCACACTCACACACTCTCACACACTCGCACACTCACACTCACTCACACTCACACACTCGCACACTCACACTCACACACTCACTCACACACACTCACACTCACACACTCACTCACACACATTCACACTCACACACTCTCACACACTCGCACACGCACTCACTCACACACACACACTCAGACTCACTCACTCACACGCTCACTCTCAGAATCACTCACACACTCACTCACTCTCAGACTCACTCACTCACACGCTCACTCTCAGAATCACTCACACACTCACTCACTCTCAGACTCACTCACTCACACACACACTCACACACACACACACTCACACTCACTCACACTCACACACTCACACACACTCACCACTCACACACACTCACACACACTCACCACACACTCACTCACTCACTCTCACACACACTCATACACTCTCACACACACTCACACACACACTCACACACTCACTCACCCAGTCACTCACCCACTCACCCACCCACTCATCCACCCACTCATCCAGTCACTCACCCACTCACTCACACACTCACCCACTCACCCACTCACACACTCACTCACCAACTCACTCACACTTTATAATAACCAGCACTGCTTACCGCTCTCACTTCTCCACACACAGAGCACTGGGCCATGGGGGCGGAGCCTCCAGTCAAGGGGGCGTGGCCAGCGACCAATAGGCGGAGCCTCAGTCAAGGGGCGTGGCCACCGACCAAGAGGGCGGAGCCTCCAGTCAAGGGGGCGTGGCCACCGACCAAGAGGCGGGGCTCCGGTCCGGGGGCGTGCCCACCGACCAATAGGGCAGAGCCTCCGGTCCGGGGGCGTGGCCAGCGACAAGAGGGCGGAGCCTCCGGTTAAGGGGACGTGGCCATCCGTCTCGGGGGCGGAGCCGGAGACGAGTGGGCGGAGCCAGAGACGGAGTGGGCGGAGCCAGAGACGGAGTGGCGGGTCAGAGGCGGAGTGGGCGGGGCCAGAGACGGAGTGGGCGGAGTCGGAGGCGGCCTTGGGGCGAGTCCTACGGCTCGCTTGGGCGCGATTGGCCGGATGGCCGTGGGGTTGGGGCTGCGCTCGTGGGCCGCGAGGCACGGGGTGGAGCAGAACTCGAGGAAGCGGTCCCCGTCCTCGCGGGAGATGGAGCGGCGAGAGTTCACCATGTCCTGTGGGACAGAGACAGAGACACAGAGACACGGTGAGACAGAGACAGACACGGTGAGAGACAGAGACACGGTGAGACAGAGACAGACACGGTGAGAGACAGAGACACANTGAGACACACNGAGACACAGAGAGACACAGTGAGACAGAGACAGACACGGTGAGAGACACGGTGAGAGACAGAGACACTGAGACACAGAGACACAGAGAGCACAGTGAGACAGAGACAGACACGGTGAGACACAGAGACACGGTGAGACAGAGACAGACACGGTGAGAGACAGAGACACANTGAGACACACAGAGACACAGAGAGACACAGTGAGAGACACGGTGAGAGACAGAGACACTGAGACACACAGAGACACACAGAGACACAGTGAGACACAGAGTTCACCATGTCCTGTGGGACAGAGACAGAGACACAGAGACACGGTGAGACAGAGACAGACACGGNGAGACACAGAGACACAGACAGAGACACACACGAGACACAGTGAGACACAGTGAGACACAGTGAGACACAGAGTTCACCATGTCCCTGTGGGGAGACACAGAGACACACAGAGACACACAGAGACACAGAGAGTTCACCATGTCCCTGTGGGGACAGACACGGTGAGACACACAGAGACACAGAGAGACACAGAGACACAGAGAGACACGGTGAGACACACAGAGAGTTCACCCTGTCCCTGTGAGGACAGAGACACGCAGGGAGACACGGTGAGACAGAGAGACACAGAGGGACACAGAGACACAGAGACACAGAGAGACAGAGAGACAAAGAGACACAGAGACACGGTGAGACAGAGAGTTCACCATGTCCCTGTGGAACAGAGACAGAGAGACAGACACGGTGAGACAGAGACACAGAGAGACACAGAGAGAGACACAGAGAGACAGAGACACAGAGAGACACAGACAGTGAGACACAGAGAGACACAGAAACCGACAGAGTCTCACGGTGAGACACAGAGAGACACAGAGAGACATAGAGACACGGGGAGAGAGAGGGTGTAGTGTCTCTCTCCCTTCCTTTCGTGCGTGTGTGTGTATGTGTATGCGTGTGTATGTGTATGCGTGTGTATGTGTGTGTGTATGCGTGTGTATGTGTATGCGTGTGTGTGCATGTGTGTGCGTGTGTATGTGTATGCGTGTGTGTGTGTGTGTGCGTGTGTATGCGTGTGTGTGTACGTGTGTGTGCGTGTGTGTGCGTGTGTGTGCGTGTGTGTGCGTGTGTGTGCGGTGTGTGCGTGTGTGTATGCGTGTGTGCGTGTGTGCGTGTGTGTGCGTGTGTGCGTGTGTGTGCGTGTGTATGCGTGTGTGTGTGTGCGTGTGTGTGTGTGTATGTGTGTGTGTGTGTATGCGTGTGTGTGTGTGTGCGTGTGTGTGTATGCGTGTGTGTGTTGCGTGTGTGTGTGTGTGCGTGTGTGTGCATGCGTGTGTATGCGTGTGTGTGCGTGTATGCGTGTGTGTGTGTGCGTGTGCGTGTGTATGTGTGTGTGCGTGTGCGCGTGTGTGTGTGTGCGTGTGTGCGTATGCGTGTGTGTATGTGTGTGTATGCGTGTGTGTGTGCGTGTGTGTGTGTGCGTGTGTGTGCGTGTGTGCATGTATGCGTGTGTGTGTGTGTGCGTGTGGGTGCGTGCGTGTGTATGCTGTTGTGTGTGTATGCGTGTGTGTTGGTGTGTGTGCGTGTGCGTGCGTGCGCGCGCGTGTGTGTATGCGTGTGTGTGTGCGTGCGCGTGTGTGCGCGTGTGTGCGTGTGCGTGTGTGTGTGCGTGTGTGCGCGCGTGTGTGTATGCGTGTGTGCGCGCGTGTGTGTATGCGTGTGTGTGCGCATGTATGCGTGTGTGCATGTATGCGTGCGTGTGTGTGCGTGTGTGTGCGTGTATGCGTGTGTGTGCGTGCGTCTACAACTTACACTCCACAGCGGTGGCAGGCGCGTGGAGGCAGGGAGGAGGAGGAGAAGGACCTGAGGCAGGCGGTGGAGCAGAAGAGGCGTGCGAGCCGCGCTTCTGGTAGGCGACGCTGCCCGCGTGGAGACTCGAACGGCAGTGGGAGCACAGCACAGGGGCACAGCGACCTGCACCACCGCAACCACAACCAGAGCACAACCACCACGACTACAACATACACCACCACAACATACACCACCACAACATACACCACCACAACATACACAACCACAACATACACCACAACTACAACATACACCACCACAACATACACCACAACTACAACATACACCACCACACCTGGCACGACCACACCATGTGTAAGCGTGTGCGTGTGTTGAAATACGTACAAAAGAGCGACATTTTACCTTTAAAATAAAAAAAAAACATTTGCGGGTCTCTATGAATATGGGTCTCTGTGGGTCTCTCTGAGTATGGGTCTCTGTGGGTCTCTGAATATGGGTCACTCTGGGTCTCAATGAGTATGGGTCTCTACGAGTATGGGTCTCTGTGGGTCTCAATGAATATGGGTCTCTGTGGGTCTCTGAGTATGGGTGTTCGTAAATATGGGCTTTCATAAGTATTGTCATTGTCCGAGCCAATGATTGTCATTATGTGAACATCGCAAGGGCGATGGACAAGTGCGGGCGACTGTTGCATAGACCATCGCCTCATGCGCCTCACCGTGTCCATAGCCGGCCAAGACATGACATCGTAAGTCTGGGCGTTACCAGAAAACGACAACACTTCCAGACTGTTTTTGTTGCAGAACTTCCCAAAGAATATATCCCTTGATGATATCGAAACCCACTGGAGCATGCTCAAGTCCATCATCCTCAACACCTGGAATAATAATAACCATTGCCGAAAAGATAAAAAGCACCAAGGGTGATTTGATGAGAATGATACGAACATTGAACGGCTCTTTTTCACCCTTTTATCTGGCAACAAAACTGACACCTCTTTTACAAGGAGTCATGTTTGCATTGACCACAATACCTGCAGTCATAATGCAAACAAAAAACACAACTCTGATAATGTATGCACTGTCCTTGAAGTTGATTGGTCCACATCTCATACTCTGATGGTGCATTGTCTTTGAGTTGTGCGCCTTTTGGCGTCATCTGGTCCAACACCAAGTGAGACTAGGCTCTAAGGAAAGCTGTCTCGGGTGTGGACCAATCAACTTCAAGGACAGTGCATATCATTATCAGAGTTGTGTTTTTTGTTTGCATTACGACTGCAGGTATTGTGGTCTATGCAAACATGACTCCTTGTAAAAAAAGGTGTCAGTTTTGTTACCAGATAGAAGGGTAAAAAAACAATGATCATATTTTTTACTGGCAAATGAGGTTCCAATGATTGAACGGCTTGTCGACACAAAAACGAAGAACCTTTTGCGTGCGGCAGAACGACACAAAACCACGAGGCCAAAAGAGAGGCTCACGCCATAGTGAAGGCGGATGTCCAATGCCGGGTGAGGGAGGGAGCTCAAACACAAATGGGTGGACAGGGAAAGTCCCGGAGATCCAGCCGCCGGTAGACGCCGGCTAAACCTGAGGCTTCTTCAACGCCACAAAGCAGAGGTCGCAAACGGGTACCCGATACCCGTACCCTACCCGATACCCGGCTACCCGTACCCGGCCGGGTACGGGTACCCGTTTGCGACCCTGGTGCGGCCGGGTACGGGTAGGCCGTGAGTCACTGCTGAGTAACTGTTTGTCACTCATTTCCCAACGTCTTGTCTCTTCTCACAATTCAAGTTCCTAGAATCAACCCACCCGCGCCTGCAACGTGGCTTCATCCCAGAGGTCGCAATCGGGTACCCGATACCCGTACCCTACCCGATACCCGGCCGGGTACGGGTAGGGTACGGTTAGGGTACGGCCCGGTACGGTACCCGTTTGCGACCCTGGTGCGGCCGGGTACGGGTACGGGTAGACCGTGAGTCACTGGTGAGTCACTGGTGAGTCACCGTTTGTCACTCATTTCCCAACGTCTTGTCTCTTCTCACAATTCAAGTTCCTAGAATCAACCCACCCGCGCCTGCAACATGGCTTCATCCCAGAGGTCGCAATCGGGTACCCGGTAGGGTACGGGTAAGGTACGGGTACGGCCAGGTACGGGTACCCGTTTGCGACCCTGGTGCGGCCGGGTACGGATACGGGTAAGGAATCAAAACCCGTTTGCGACCTCTGAGACGCACCGACAAAGATTCCTCGGCAAAAAAAATCGCGAGGCTCAGTTGGGCACACCCAACCACCAACGTCCTTGAGGAGGCAAACATGGACGGCATCACCACTCAATCGAGATTTGAAGTTGACTGCAGGAATCCGTAGTCTTTGATTCTTTCGGTAAAGTCACGTAAATCATTCTAGATTTGAAGCTTTCGTGACTGCGAGGATTCATACTCTTAGTTTTGTCGGTAAAGTCACGTGGTTAAAAAATGAAATTCAAATTAATAAAAGTAATAATAGAAATAAAATAATAAAAATCAGTGATTTTTATTATTTTAGTAATAAGAGATAGAATAATAAAAATCTGTGATTTTATTATTTGATTTCTATTATTACTTTTATTAATTTTTATTTAATTTTTTACCTACGTGACTTTATCGACAAAACTAAGAGCGTCACGTAAATCATGTTGTGGATTCACTCTTCAACACACCGGTGAGGCTAAAGCAGTGAACAATTTTGTCTTTTTCTTCTTGGTTCTTTCGTATTTTAAGCTGGGCGGGAGAAGAGCGCCTTGACAAAGGAGTTGCTTAGCTGAGCAGTTACATCATTGGAACCTCCTTTGCCAGTAGCAAAATATGATAATTGTTTTTTTCCCTTTTATCTGGCAACAAAACTGACACCTTTTTTACGAGGAGTCATGTTTGCATAGACCACAATACCTGCAGTCATAATGCAAACAAAAACACAACTCTGATAATGTGCACTGTCCTTGAAGTTGATTGGTCCACACCCGAGACAGCTTTCCTTAGAGCCTAGTCTCACATGGTGTTGGACCAGATGACGCCAAAAGGCGCACAACTCAAAGACAATGCAACATCAGAGTATGAGAGCTCGGGGTGAAGCATTTACACCATTGGAACCTCATTTGCCAGTAAAAAATATAATTGTTTTTTTNACCCTTGAATCTGCATTATGGCTGCAGGTATTGTGGTCTATGCAAACATGACTCCTCGTAAAAAAGGTGTCTGTTTTGTTGCCAGGTAGAAGGGTAAAAAACCAATTATCAAGCTGAGCAGTGTTCATTGGAGCGCTGTCTTTCAGACAGCTCTGTCTCTTCACCTGAGGACGACTGCTTGCGTTGTGGCCGAAACGTCCTGAGAATTAAATTGTTATTATTTTATTATTTCCCTTCTACATGGTGACTTTACCGAAAGAACCAAGAAGATGAATCCCTGCCGCAGTCACGAAAGCTTTACATCGAAAACTATTTTGTCTTTTGTTAACGTGACACTTTTTTGCTGATTGGCCGCGTCGGGTGGTTGGAGGGTTATGACACGTTAATAAATAACGCGATCTCACCCAAAAAACGTCTATCATAAGGTACTAAATAAATTAAATCACGACGTTTCGGGCACAACACAAGTGGAAACAACCACAGCAATAAACAATTGATGACGTGGGCAAAAGGAGGCTGCTTGTCACACAAGGCTATATACACGCAAGAGGGGGAGGGAGGAGCCAGGGAGGAGAGATAGAGGATGGTCAGGCACCACCACGACCATCATTCAACACCAATATCCTTGAGGCGGCAAACATTAAGGGCATCACCACGACCATCAGCCAACACTCAGATGGACTGGCCACGTTGCTAGGAAGCCCGGCTGCCTGGACTCCCGGCTAAACGCAGGACAGCTGAGGCCCCCACAGACGACGCGCTCCGAGGACAACATCAGGATCAACGTCAAACACGTTCCTCCTTCGGAGTGGGCAGGTAGGAACTTGGTTGGATGGCGCATTCGTGCATCCGTGTCACGCGGCGCAAGCCCAGTGGGGCGGCGCGTCACGTGGCGCTGAGCCCGCCCGAAGCGCTCTATGAAATACAAATCGAGGGCGGGCTATGCACGACAGACAGACAGACAAATAATCCCTGGTGGGCAGTGTGGAACTGTTGTTCCTACCTGTACAAGTGGCCACGTCAACACTGCAACTCGGGGAGGGAATGACGCAAGACAGAACCACGTGGACGGTCCCACAAGGGGGAGCGGTCGCACTCGACGAAAACGATCTCCGCCGTGCCGCAAGGGAAAGAAGCATCAACGCGAGTAGAGGCTCGCCACCAAGAAGGCCCCCCCAATCATGATCCACCACCACCACCATCACGCACCCCTTGACCACCCACTGCAGCAGAATCTGCGGCTCTCGGACCCGACCTTTCCAAGCCATTTTCAGATCCACAAACTTTACCCACCAGTAGGAGAATCACTCGACCCCCGAGTGACCGCCGATGATGATGATGATGATACATCTTACGAGACATTTTTGCAACGCAAGGGCCCCCACCAGCACTGAACAATTCACGTTGAACGCGTGTTTTTAGTTGTTGCAAACATCGCTCCGCATGGACAACCGACTCAACGGCAGATAACAACAGCAGCAGCATCAACAACAGCATCAACAGCAGCATCAACAGCAAAAACAACAGCATCAACAACAGCATCAACAACAACAACAACATCATCAACAACAACAACAGCATCTTCAACATCAACAACAACAGCAACAGCAGCATCATCAACAACAGCAGCATCAACAACAGCATCAACAACACCATCAACAACAACAGCGGCTTCCCTCACCTTGCAGCGAGCGTCTTCCCTTGTCCCGGCCTCCGTCCGTCTCGGTCTCTCCACCTCCACCTCCTCCTCCTCGTCCGTCGTGCCCCTTCGCCGTGGCTGCCCTCAACTCCACTCCCGGCTCTCCGCCTTCTACCCCCCTCCTCCCCCTCCTCCTCCTCCGTGTCTTTGTCCCTTAGTCACCTCTCCCCTCTTCTCTCCCCGTATCTCTCGGTTTTCTCCACCTCGTCGTCCCCTGCTCAGCTCCTCCTTCGTCTCCCCCGTCGCATCTTTCCTGGACTCTCCTCCTCCTCCGACTCCCTTTCGCATCTCGTCCCTCGCGTCCCCTCTCACGCCCCCCCCTCCCTTCGTCGCCTCTCCCATCTCTCCGGGACTACCTCCTCCACCATCTCCCCCTCCCTGCATCGTGTCTCCTGTACCACCGGTTCCTCCTCCTCCCTTCACTGTCTCTCCACCACCACCACCACCTCCTCGCGCTCTCCCCATCTCTCTGGCGTTCTTCGGATCCCCCCTCCCTTGCCGTCCGCGTCTCCGTGGGGCGGCATCAGCAGCGAGCGCACGTCGCTGACCCGCAGCTCCCCGAAGGGGTCCCTCGGGGACGGAGGAGCCGGAGCAAGCGTGGGTTCCCTGCGGCGCCGTGCGGCGGCGGCACCGCCAGCGGCGTTGCCCCACCCGTCCTCGCTCAGCCCCTCCATGGGGGCCGGGTGAAGCGCGGAGACCCGCACCCGGGGCGGGGACGCGGAGTCCCGGCGGGAGGCAGAGTGGCGACCGGGGCTGCGGGAGTTGCGATCGACGGCGTGGGAGAAAACCTGGCGAAAGACACGGAGCCATCGCAGTCAACGTTTGTACGTGTTTGCTTGAACTTGGTGTCTCTGTGGATATCGATGGGTCTCTGCGTGAGTCTATGGGTCTCTGTGTGAGTGTGGGTCTCTGTGTGAGTCTATGGGTCTCTGCGTGAGTCTATGCGTCTCTGCGTGAGTCTATGGGTCTCTGCGTGAGTCTATGGGTCTCTGCGTGAGTCTATGGGTCTCTGCGTGAGTCTATGGGTTTCTGTGTGAGTCTATGGGTCTCTGCGTGAGTCTATGGGTCTCTGCGTGAGTCTATGGGTTTCTGTGTGAGTCTATGGGTCTCTGCGTGAGTCTATGGGTCTCTGCGTGAGTCTATGGGTTTCTGTGTGAGTCGATGGGTCTCTGCGAGTCTATGGGTCTCTGTGAGTCTATGGGTCTCTGTGTGAGTCTATGGGTCTCTGCGTGAGTCTATGGGTTTCTGTGTGAGTCGATGGGTCTCTGCGAGTCTATGGGTCTCTGCACGAGTCTATGGGTCTCTGTGTGAGTCTATGGGTCTCTGCGTGAGTCTATGGATCTCTGTGTGAGTATATGGGTCTCCGTGTGAGTATACGGGTCTCTGTGAATCTATGGGTCTCTGCGTGAGTCTATGGCTCTCTGCGTGAGTCTATGCGAGTCTATGTATGCATGATTTAACTTCTTTCCACCGTACGTAGCCAACTGCGCTAATTGGAGGTTGCAAGGAATCTGCATTAACCACGTACTTTTGTTGAA
This sequence comes from Lethenteron camtschaticum, assembly GCA_018977245.1. Classification (NCBI taxonomy): domain Eukaryota; kingdom Metazoa; phylum Chordata; class Hyperoartia; order Petromyzontiformes; family Petromyzontidae; genus Lethenteron; species Lethenteron camtschaticum. The sequence continues at coordinate 318,887 of MU249635.1, read as the reverse complement.
CATGCAAACAAAAATGCTCTGATAATATATATACATTATGTTTGGTGTTGGAACATCTGAACATCTCCTGTATCATTGCCAGAAAGGGTAAAACATCTTCTGATCTTTTTACACGCTTTTATTTAACTCACTTCGTCTGTTGTATCCTCAAAAAATTAATATTGTAACTAAATTTTACACACTTCCCAATGTGCTATCGACTGCAAACTAGGTATGTCATGCTGATGACACACGATATTCTATCATAGAAAATCCAAAACATGTATTTTTAAACATTTTACACGCTTTTATTTAACTTACTGTATGTGTTGTATCCTCAAATCTTGTAACTCAATTTTAACCGTATTCCCAATGTCGTATCAACTGCAAACTTGGTATAGCTGTCATACTGATGACAATACTATATTCTATCATAAAATATATATATATACTAGCTGTACTACCCGGCTTCGCCCGGGACTTGGATCCACCACGCCCGGCCGCCTTTGTCTCCCCAGTGGCGATGTTCATACCTGGCGTCGCGCCTCGCGTTCTTCGGCGGTTTCCTCGGCACCTGCGGCCGACGTCACTTCCCGTTCGCGATTGCGTCGCACGTCGCGTTTTTCGGAGGTTTTCTTGCGACGTGCGTTCGACATGTGTTCTCGGTTTCTTTGGCGTCTCGCTTCAAGTTCTCGGCAGTAGCTTCGGCGCGCCAGCGCGCCTTGGCAATTCGTTTTTCTCGCGGCTTTGTTGCAACGCTTCTGCCGTTTGCGCCGCATGGATAAACGCCGCCGTTCACGTTTTTGCTTTTTTGGTCTTCGGTCAAACGCGCTTTGGTGCAGGTATGGAGGCTGCTTCGTCGGTCGTTGTACGGGCTTTCTTGTTGGCTTGTTCAGTTGTCGTGGTTTGCGCTTTACGCTTTCCCTTGCTTGATGTAGACATGGATACTTGTTTTCTATGCAATAGAAAGGAACTTAGAATTCACTCCAGCAAGTTCACACGTGCATGGGAAAACACGACCAATAGCGCTGAACGCAAAAGCGTCAACACTAATTGTCGGTTCACAGTCGGGTTGTAAATCCCTACCAATGGGGCAACCCAACTGTAGTTTAGAGTCGTGTTGTAGTTCCCTACCAATGAGGCAACACGACTGTGGCGCTCTAAAGTCGTGTTGGAGATCCCTTCCAATGGGGCCCTTCCGATGGGGCAACACGACTATGGCGCTGTGAAAATAGTGTTGCGTGCCCCCGATTCATCGGGTCCGAACGAAACGTTGACCTGACGCCTTTCGGTATGACCAGTCTGTTTCCACCTTGCGGTGTTAACACGTCTCTGCCATTGGCCATACAACTCAAGTTGTAGACGGTTGGCTCGGATCATTAGCTTTAGGTGAAGTCCGGTTCGCTACACAAAACTATAGACCGACACAACACTAAATTCCCGTACACATGGAAAATCACTGTGTACCGGCTTCCGGATCCTTGAGATATCCGTACGTCCGGAAGGTAAATGTGGGGAAACCCATGGTACAGAAAACGCACGGTTGCCCGCACCCCCCTCCGGAGAAGTTGATGTGCCAGGACATCACGCAGTGAAGAATTTAGCTGAGCGTTTAGTGTATTTTTAAAGCATTTTTAACGCAAAATAAAATGTTCCCCTCACTACCAGCGTGCGACTTGGCATGAGCCGTCTCCCCCACGAAAGGCGCGTGAGTTGGGATGGTCATGCACATGAATAAATAATAAGTATAACCCGTAAAAACAAAGTTTTTCACTCAAAATTCTTATATGCGTGGCAGCGAACTTAATATAAAGGATTAAAAATATATTCGCCTGTGAATGACGCGGGGATCGATCCCGCGACTTTGGCATGGGAAGCGCCGAGCGGCGCGGTGAAATTAATAAAGTTAAATATCACTAAATCGATCATTAAACCACTTTAAAGGTGACGGATAAAAAAACTGACATGCCTATTCCCATCGCGGGGCACGGGACGTGCCTCCTGGCAAATCTCTCGCAAGCGAGCGTACACAGACGGACAGACAATTTTGAGTACGACGTTTCGCTGGTAATTGCATCCAGCATCAGCGAAACGTCGTACTCTGAAATGGTAATTGTTGTGGTTTCACGCTTGAACACACCGGTGGGCTAAAGCAGTGAACTATTAGTCTTTTATCAACTGACACTTTTTTACTGATTGGCCGTGTCGGGTGGTGGAGGGTTACAACACATTAATAAATAAGGCGATCTAAAACCAATAACGTTGTTTATGAATAATGGTCGCGAAAGCCTACGTGTTACAAATTGACTCACTTTACTTAATAACCAGGCTACAGTCTACATTGTAGACTGCCAGTACACCCACCCAGCTTAATAACCAGGCTACAGTCTGCATTATAGACTGCCAGTACGCTCACCCAGCTTAATGACTATTTGTACAGTCAACATTTAAAGAATCGATTCTTGGCGCGTCGGGTTAAAAAGTAATTACACAGTTGTTTTTTCATTGGTATGTAATGTTTGAAAGTTTTCAGAAGATTTTAAATGTATTTTCCCCCCGGGCAACGCTGGGTATATCGTGTTTATACCACAAAGTCGTCGCTTGACACGGGTGGGGTGTCGAGGCCTAGTACCGTGCAGAGCCTCCGGCCTCGCCTAGATTGCCCACCCGGCTGAGGCTGGGTACTGTGGCCGTTACCCCCCCCCCCGCGCTACAATAATACTGTCTAATCGCTATAATTTTATTATCTACCGACCCTATAATAGTAATTGCACACATTGGGGTGGGGGGGAGTGAAGAGGACGTGAAACTTTGATGAATTTACCTCAGAGTCGCGTGTTAATGCGTGCGCATATTTTTAACGGGAATTAAAAATGGCGTCCACCCCGCAGCAAATGCGTCGCTACCCGTTGCCAGGGGCAACCGCCGTGGAAAACCAAACGGACCAATCGTGTCTCGCAAATCCCTCACATTTCGTCCAATGAAACTGCGTATGGTCCGGCGACACACAGACAAACAGACACACACACAGACAGACAAACAGACAGACAGATTTGCGATTTTATATATATAGATGCATACATACATAGACTCACGCAGAGAGCCATAGACTCACAGAGACCCGTATACTCACACGGAGACTCATATACTCACACAGAGACCCATAGACTCACACAGAGACCCATAGACTCACACAGATATATATATTTTGTTAAACAACCTTTTTAACGGCTCTTAATTGTCCACGCTCAACTGACGTTTCCTGTAAATCACCGCGGTCCCTTACATCACGGCAAGCCTCGGGGAGCCACGCCCAGGGGGGGGGGTGGAAGGAGGGGAGGGCGATGGGGGAAGGAGGCAGGGTGAGGGGCAGCTCGGAAGTACATTTCAGTAAAGTGTGTATTTTTTAAAAGTATTTTTAAATATTTTTATTTACACGTTTTTTATTAACTCACTCTGTCTGTTGTCATTGTTGTATCCTCAAATCTTGTAACACAGTTTTAACCCACTTCCCAATGTGGTATCGACTGCAAACTTGGTATACTTATGTCACTGGTGAAAATACTATATTCTATGATAAAAAAATTCAAATTATATATTTTAAAACATTATTTTTTATGTTATGTTTCGGCTTGGGTATAATTGTCCACGCTCAACTGACGTTGGCTGTAATTGGCCACGGTCCCTTACGTTATGGCAAGCTTCAGGGCCACTTCCTGGAGTCGTGGAGTTCTGCCATTACGGGTAATTTAATAAAAGCGTGTTTAATTTTTTTTTTATATTACTTATTCAAAAGCAAGCCGGCTATCACAAATGAGAGCTCAACGAAGTGGCTTATCATCACGTGCAAATTTATAGCAGCAGCCAAATACTCTAAAGGCATAGAGACAAATAGAGACTCATTAGAGATACACAGCGACCCAGAGACCCACACTCATAGATAGCCACAGAGATCCAGAGACTCGTATAGAGCCATAGAAAACCACAGAGACCCGTACCCACAGAGATCCACAGAGACCCATAACTGCTCTAAACGCCGATTTAAAGCTTTCGTGACTGCAGGGATTCATCTTCTTGGTTCTTTCGTAGAAGGGAAATAATAAAAATAAAACATAATAAAATACAATTCTCACGATGTTTCGGCCACAACGCAAGCAGCCGTCCTCAGGTGAAGAACAGGTCTGTCGGAAAGACAGCGCGTGGTGTTCATTCAGACGCTGTCTTTCCGACAGACCTGTTCTTCACCTGAGGACGGCTGCTTGCGTTGTGGCCGAAACATCGTGAGAATTGTATTTTATTATGTTTTATTTTTATTATTTTATTATTTCCCTTCTACGTGACTTTACCGAAAGAACCAAGAAGATGCTCTAAACGCGTGACGTTGAAAAGAATCAGTGGACTTGGAGACAAATCCACGCGACTGCGGGGAGAAAGTTACGCAAATATTCAGCAGGCGTCAGGGTCATGATCGAACCCGCGAGCTCCTATACACCAGGCAAGGTAGTTAACATCACCTCTGAGCCACAGTGGCACCCTCGAAGAGCACCCCCCCCCCCCCCGAGGCTTCCGTCAAGAATCTGCGCTCCCTGCTGGAAAACAAAGACCCAAGGACCTGCTCCGACAACTCAACCAGACCGGGCAGCCAACAGCTTGCAAAAGGACCCTAGCGAGCGAGTCTTTAGACTCTTTAGACCAGTGGTGGGGAACATTTTTACTGCAAGAGCCATTTGGATATTTATATAACATCATTCGCGGGCCATACAAAATTATCAACTTCAAAATTAGCCCGTTATATTTGGTCAAACATTTCATTAACTCGCCCCTAATGCGATGGCTGGAACCGCTTCTCTTTGGCGAGGCGTGTGATGTTAGCCGGTGTTGATGATGTTGCTGCTACTCGCAACTGTTTTCCAGGTTTGCTCCGAGATTTATTGAATTTCGAGTCCCGCCTGCGGTTGCCTTGGCAGGGTCAGATCAATAGATTTTGCGGGCCTTACACGGCCCGCGGGCCGGACGTTCCCTAAACCTGCTTTAGACTCTTGAGCGACCAGACGTCACCAATACAATGATTGAGACCATGTTGAAAGGTCCCTGGACATCACACACACACCACACACACTCCACACACACTCCACACACACACACTCACACACCGCTCACACACCACTCACACACATGCCAAATACCACTCACACACCACACACACACACCACTCACACACCACACATACTCCGCACACACTCCACACACACCACTCACACGACAACAACCGCCATTAGCCACTAAGTGGCGGTGACGTCACCACAGCGCTTGTCCCAGGCCGTGTGCACGTTAAGGTCACGTGAAGTGTCGAACGCCCGCTGGCAGGAGGTCACGGGGCAGACCCAGGTGCCATGGGTCAACTTATTGAAATGACTGGCTGATGCACCACCTATGCCCCCTACTGTGCCAACTTGCTGTGTTTTAGCCGCCCAGCGCTCCACTCATTGTTGCGAGCGTCGCTCCTCCGCCTTCCGTTGTTGTTGGAAGGCGACTGCCTCCAACTGCCTAGTAACAGCGCCCTTCACGAGCCTCCTCCACAGAGGCCGATCTTGACGCCGCTCTTGACACTGCTGGTACCAGTCATTGGCAAGTCCACTTCGCTCCACATTCTCTCATACCACGTCACTCCATCTCTTCTCCAGTCCGTGTCATGCCCGTTTAGCTATTGGCTGAACAAAAGCTATTTAGGCATGCGGTGGCTGGGCATATGGGTGACATGAACCAGCCAACGCAGCTTTTCCTGCCGGAGGAGCTCACCGGTGGGACTGTGTCCAGATCTTTCAAGAAAATGTGACCTCACATAATCCAACCTAGTTAAATCCAGGATAGATTGTAAGCAGGCCAGCCTAAATGTTTCTAACCAGCGAAGATGTTCCATTAGGGGGTCCACGTTTCGCAAGCATAGAGAAGGGAGGGAATGACTGTGGCCGAGAAGACCTGAAGCTTCGTGCGGAGCAACAGACCAGGTAGCTTCCACAGAGCGTTACTCAACCAATGAAAAGATAATGCCGCTCGACTGATTCGGAGCGAGACCTCTGCTGTCAAACCGGAGCCGGTTATGAGCACACTGCCCAGGTATGGGATACTCTCCACTCTCTCCACAACTACCCTATCACCAATTGGGAGTTGTGGGGGTGGAGTGTCTGATGGTACAACATACCCAGGCAGGGGCTTAGTTTTGGTGGGGCTGATGGTAAGGCCCCACCTCTTAGTGGCAAGCTCCAGGTTCAGCAGCAGCGCCTCCAACTCCTTCTCTGAGTGAGCAGCATTAACCAGATCATCAGCAAACATAACAAGGTTGACCAATAGGAAGTCATCCCTCGACTGCACCCGGGCCATCAATCAGCCTCCCATTGTAGCTGTACAACAGGACAGCCATGGAAGGTTGCTCAAACTACGTGGTCGAAAAATGTTAACTGTGGGAACCAAAGGACATCCCTGTCATACCGCAAGGTGAACAGGGAATGACTCCAACTCCCGGCCACGTAGCTTTACCCGGGCCTGCCCACCAACTAGTAAGGGTTGTCATGTAAACAGAGCATGCCAATTCGTCACCAGTACAGCACTAGTGTGTAGTGTAGTGTATAGTGTAGTATACTAGTACAGCACTAGTGTGTAGTGTATAGTGTAGTATACTAGTACAGCACCGGTGTGTTGGAGAGCAAGCCACAACATTTTAAATCGGAGTACAACGTTTCGCCAGTAATTACAACTAGCTTCATCAGGCGACAGCCAGATTTGTGGAGAAGTCCACCTGTTTCGTTCCTTATATAGAGGCGTAGATGTGGTGACCACGCTTCTGCGCTCTTGCGCAAAGTGGGGGGATTACTGAGTCAACGTACATTATGCGAGCCCTTTGATCTTGTCCTTCTCATCTTTTGTGTGTATTAAAATAGCCGTACCAACGGTAATCCCTATTGAAGTACGGTGGCCTGTATAGGCATGCATTTAAACAAAGTATTATTTGACGATTCGCTGAATGGAAGCGAATCATAAATATACATTAACGACAATTCATATATTTATTGATCTAACCCTAGTCATGGATATTGGTCGCGAAAGCCTATGTGTTAAAATGTAGCGACTACGCTTGATTTCAGTGTCAAATATTATCTAATTACATTATACACTAAAAGCAACACTAAGACACTAGTGGTAAGTGCAGAATCAGAATGAGAATCTTAAAAGTCGCAAGAACCACCTATGAGGCTTGGCAGCACGAGGGGGTGGGTGGCCAGCACCATCCTGGCCGCCTTTGTCTCCCCGGTGGCGATGATTTTACAGCTACACCAGACACTTGTGTGTCGGAGGGGAGGCCCAGGACTGTGATGTAATTTCGCAGCGGGTCACAGCGCACGCTCTAACCGTACACACCACCCTCTCCACACCTTATATACATAGATACGTTTAACAATTTTTTTATTTATCAGATAAACTGAGCTATATTCTCTTTTTCAGAAGTTACCTGTCCACAAATGATAGCTCAACAAGTGGCTTATCATCACGTGGAATTAAAGCAGCCCAAAACTCTACACGTGTGACATTGAGTCTAAATGTGGAGGGAAAAACTGGAGGACGCGGAGACAAATCCACGTGATCACAGGGAAGAGAGACACAGACTCCAAATTTAGAGGCGTCAGGGTCGGGATCGAACACACGACCTCACACACTTAAACAATCAAAATACTGCACGACAAAAATATTAACTATAATCACCCATGTGATGCAGATTCTTAGACATTGGAGTGGTAAGTAAAGAATACAAATTATAATCTGTATTCATACTGTAGTAGGTTTTCACCCTTTCATCTGGTACAAAACTGACACCTTTATACAAGGCATCCTGTTTGCAATAACCACAACACAAGCAGTCAAAATGCTTGTGTTGTGGTTATTGCAAACAGGATGCCTTGTATAAAGGTGTCAGTTTTGTACCAGATGAAAGGGTAAAAACCTACTACTATATTTTGCCACTGGTAAAGGAGGTCTTGATAGTGTATTCATACTGTCGGAGGAATACGAAGCGCTATAAAGATGCTCACCCCGAGCCCTCGTTACTTTGATAGTGCATCGGCTTTGAGCTGTGGACGCCTTTTGGTGTCCCTCTGGTTGAGCACCAATTGGGTCGAGGCTCAAAAGAAAGCCGTCCCAATCAGTTTCAAGGACAATGCCAATATATTATCAGAGTGTGTGTTTTTGTTTGCATTTTGACTGCAAGTATTGTGGTTAATGCAGTGACATGAATACTCGTAAAAAGGTTTCAGTTTTGTTGCCAGATAAAAGGGGAAAACCCTATTATAGCTGTAAAGATTTTTGTTCACAGATGTGTCCAGTAGGGGCACGGTGTAAGAACGTGACAACACACACGATAGTACGGTTATATGCGGTAACTTTTTCTCACGAGGAATATTTACTTTTTTAGTCCGTCTGTGTGTCGTTATTTAAGCGAATTTCACAGAGCAACCGCGCATTTAAAGCACTAAACACACACAACATGTCATGCAAAAATGTGCGAAAATAAGCGATTTTAAATAACATTCAAGATTATTTATAATCAACGTTTTTGGGTTTAGATCGCGTTATTTATAAATGTGTCGTAACCCTCCACCACCCGACACGGCCAATCAGCAAAAAATTGCCACGTTGACAAAAGACAAAATAGTTCACTACTTTAGCCCACCGGTGTGTTGAAGCGTGAAACCACAACATTTACACGTTTTTTTTACGTGTTAAACTGAAGATTATTTAGTTGATTATTTGCAGTCTTTGAAAATCCTGTGCCCCCCGAAAGCGTCCGGATAATCGACGATCTCCCGTATAATCCATGAACTACAATCGACGGTCCAATGTATAATCGAGCTCCTAGAGACCTATAAGAATCAATGATCCACTGTACAATTGATCCACTGTTCAATCGACGATAATCCTCTGTTGAATGAGAAAACTGTTCCCCCTTTGGTTTCAACTGCCCATGGCTGGGTGATGGAATTTCACTGCACCTCCTGGAATGCGAATCGCATTGTGCGGAGCCATTATACCACACAAGGACAAAGATCCCCCATGTAGCCTCTAGCAGGCTATTGGGGCAAGTGCTGTTAGTAGCACGCACAAGGACAAAGATCCCCCATGTAGCCTCTAGCAGGCTATTGGGGCAAGTGCTGTTAGTAGCACGCACAAGGACAAAGATCCCCCATGTAGCCTCTAGCAGGCTATTGGGGCAAGTGCTGTTAGTAGCACGCACAAGGACAAAGATCCCCCATGTAGCCTCTAGCAGGCTATTGGGGCAAGTGCTGTTAGTAGCACGCACAAGGACAAAGATCCCCATGTAGCCTCTAGCAGGCTGTTGGGGCAAGTGCTGTTAGTAGCACGCACAAGGACAAAGATCCCCCATGTAGCCTCTAGCAGGCTGTTGGGGCAAGTGCTGTTAGTAGCACGCACAAGGACAAAGATCCCCATGTAGCCTCTAGCAGGCTGTTGGGGCAAGTGCTGTTAGTAGCACGCACAAGGACAAAGATCCCCCATGTAGCCTCTAGCAGGCTGTCGGGGCAAGTGCTGTTAATGGCAAGTAGCACGCACAAAGACATAGATCCCCCATGTAGCCTCTAGCAGGCTGTTGGGGCAAGTGCTGTTAGTAGCACGCACAAGGACAAAGATCCCCATGTAGCCTCTAGCAGGCTGTTGGGGCAAGTGCTGTTAGTAGCAAGTAGCACGCACAAAGACAAAGATCCCCCATGTAGCCTCTAGCAGGCTGTTGGGGCCAGTGCTGTTAGTAGCAAGTAGCACGCACAAAGACAAAGATCCCCATGTAGCCTCTAGCAGGCTGTTGGGGCAGTGCTGTTAGTAGCAAGTAGCACGCACAAAGACAAAGATCCCCATGTAGCCTCTAGCAGGCTGTTGGGGCAAGTGCGGTTAGCAAGCAGCAATGAAGGTCGTCACTTTGGCACATGAGGGGGTGGCTGGCCAGAACCATGCCCGGCCACCTTTGTCTCCCTAAGTGGCGATGTTTTACGACACACGCCACACTATGCACATTGAACTTCTTTAGCACCGTATGAAGCCAACCACGTCAATCGGAGGGACGGGGGAAGTATGACAAACTATGGGTCTCTGTGCGAGTCTACGGGTTTATGTGCGAGTCTGTGGGTCTCTGTGTGAGTCTATGGGTCTCTGTGCGAGTCTACGGGTGTCTGTGCGAGTCTGTGAGTGTTTGTGCGAGTCTGTGGGTCTCTGTGAGAGTCTGTGAGTCTCTGTGTGAGTCTACGGGTTTATGTGCGAGTCTGTGGGTCTCTGTGTGAGTCTGTGGGTCTCTGTGTGAGTCTGCGGGTCTCTGTGCGAGTCTGTGGGTCTCTGTGTGAGTCTGTGGGTCTCTGTGTGAGTCTGTGGGTCTCTGTGTGAGTCTACGGATCTCTGTGCGAGTCTATGGGTCTCTGTGCGAGTCTACGGGCCTCTGTGTGAGTCTATGGGTCTCTGTACAAGTCAAATGTTTCGCTCTAGGTGACCGCTGCAAAGTATGATTGTGTTTTGATTTAGTGTGCTGATCTTTAAAGGTGCATTGAAAAATGTTGATACTCCGACTGATGCTCCTGCTGTTGTGGAGTGACTCATTCAGCCAGCTATGGCTGCAGCGTTTTGGTGGTACATGTTGTTTATGTCGTTTATTGTGAAAATTCGGTCACAGTTCCTATGATCACTGTTACATGGCTTTTATGGCTTTATTTTGGTGATTTCTAAAAGTTTTTTGTTTTTTCCTGGATTTTTCTGTTTGCGCACTTTAAGATGTTTTCTTGTTCATGTTTTTTGTTTGTTGCGGTTGCACCCGATTCAAGAGTCGAATGGCTCACAGGGCTATACCAAATAAATGAAACTGAAAAAAAANCATGTGTGTGTGTACGGTTGAACTTTCTATCGCAGCCAACCGTGCAAGATGGGTTGGAGTGGGGGTCGTGTCGCACGGTGTGTGTTGCTGCATGGGCCAGATCAGCTCAATAACAATGGTAAGGGGCTGCTAGACTTCTGTGCAGCCCATCGGCGCATCCACACAACATCATGGATGCACGCCGGGTCCAAGCAATAACATTTGCTGGACTACATACATAGTGACAGAACAGCGGATGCGAGCCCATGTCCTTGACACCAGGACCTACTGCGGAGCTGATCAGCCCACTGACCATCATCGACTAGTCATCTGTAAGATGCGCCTGCCATTCTTCCACTCCGGTGGTGGGTGTCCATCTAGGGCCCCGTTCAAGCTCACATTTGCCTGGTCTCAGCTAGCTGATGACAGTTGCAAGTGAGAATATCATCATTGCCTGCAGCTGGGGTTGACATCGTCCCCCACTCCTCCTGATGCTGAGTGGTTCCACTCTTTAAGAAGGTGGACCGCATCGACTTGAACTACAGGGGCATCTTCCTCCTCAATGTGCCGGGAAAGGTCCTAGCAAAGTTCATTGCCAGGCACGCTGGGGAAAGGCTTGCTGACCCCAATGTGGTTCGTAACGATTGTCGAACTGGGGTCACCGGTGACGATTTTCTGAACCGGTCCTGGGCCTCCCCTGGTCGACTCAACCTCAAATGAGTACCTGGTGTGGCGTGTAAAATCATCACCACCGGGGAGACAAAGGCGGCCGGGCGTGGTGCTGTCTGAATCTGTACCTATCACTCCAATGTCAAGGACTCTGCATCATGGCGATGATGCGTGTATATCCAGGGAGCTTAAAAAACATGTTAACACTTATATGGGACTATTGTTTTTAATGTAACATGATAACACATTCCTGTGGAGGGAGCTGGTAGGAACGTTGGGTTGCTCGGTCAATGGCCAGGGTCAACGGCGGCGTGGTGTATTCCGCAAATATGCCCGACTGTGAGGGCGGGCACAAGCCGGCGTGAGTAGGTTAAACGTTGAGTTTTATAAGGGCACCACGGGGTGACCAGCCCCTCCCCACCCAGCCCACCCCCACCCCCACCACCCTCCCCACCCAGCCCTCCCNACCACCCAGCCCCACTCCACCCACCCACCCTCCAGCCCACCCTCCCACCCCACCCAGCCCCACCCCACCCAGCCCACCCTCCCACCCAGCCCTCCCTGCACGACGGACGGACACAATAATCCCCTGTGGGCTGGTGTAACCAGAGGTTCCTACCAGTAACAAGTCATGTTAATAACTTCAAAAAGTCAAAGAATCTCCCAATTGTTCACCACCGTTGTCAACACGTGGCCTGGAATCTTCTCCAGGTGGTCTCCAGAGCCCGGAGGGGGCATTTCTCGTGGTGTTGTTGCAAATTCTCAAAAGAGTAAAAAAAAACGTACAGTATTTTCAGTGTCCAATTATGTTTGCTTGTAGTGTATAATGTAGTGTATATCAAACGCTTAGGTTTTTTCGATAAAGTCACGTAGGTAAAAAATATATATATAAATAAAATAATATATCACGACGATTCGGAGGCAACACAAGTCTACGTCGTGATTTATTATTTTATTTCTATTCATATTTTTATTATTTTTTACCACGTGACTTTACCGAAAAAACCTAAGAGTATGAATACTTGCAGTCACGAAAGCTTCAAATCTAGTGTATATCAATTTTGAACACTGAAATCAAGTGTAGCAGCTACTTTCTTTTTGGTGCCATTGACCGGAATGGGTTGCATCCTTTAAAGCGGTTTTGTCCATTCCGCCGCCTGATAAATATTACAATTATCGATGATGATGGTGATCATCATCTACATACCCGAGAGTATGAGACACCGCAGTAGTTAGTACCGTACCATATACAATTCCCTCGCTTGGCGCAGTAGTAGTAGGATGCGTTCCTGAACAATGCCCGTGTGAAGAGAAAACAATTTCCAGAACCCGCCATGAAGCGGTAATAATGACGACGATAACGTGTGGCGAGATACGACGTGGGTAGCGCCGCGACTACTGCTGCTCGGCAAAGTGCCTACTACTGTGGTATGTTGGATAATACGGCTCTGGTGGGTGGCTGGGTGGGTGAGTGGGTGGATGAGTGGGTGAGTGAATGCGTGAGTGAGTGGGTGGGTGAGTGAGTGGGTGAGTGAGTGGGTGGGTGGATGAGTGGGTGAGTGGGTGGATGAGTGGGTGAGTGGGTGGATGAGTGGGTTGGTGAATGGTGGGTGAGTGGGTGAGTGAATGCGTGAGTGAGTGGGTGGGTGAGTGGTGAATGGGTGGGTGAGTGGGTGAGTGAATGCGTGAGTGAGTGGGTGGGTGGCTGAGTGGGTGGATGAGTGGGTGAGTGGGTGCTGAGTGGGTTGGTGAATGGGTGGGTGAGTGGGTGAGTGAATGCGTGCGTGAGTGGGTGGGTGAGTGAGTGGGTGAGTGACTGAGTGGGTGAGTGGGTGACTGGGTGAGTGAGTGGGTGAGTGGCTGAGTGAGTGGGCGAGTGAATGCGTGCGTGAGTGGGTGGGTGAGTGAGTGGGTGAGTGACTGAGTGACTGAGTGACTGGGTGAGTGAGTGGGTGAGTGGTGAGTGAGTGGGCGAGTGAATGCGTGAGTGAGTGAGTGGGTGAGTGGGTGAGTGAGTGGGTGAGTGAGTGAGTGGGTGAGTGGTGGGTGAGTGAGTGGGTGAGTGAGTGGGTGGCTGAGTGGGTTGGTGAATAGGTGGGTGAGTGAGTGGTGAGTGAGTGGTNAGTGGTGAGTGAGCTGAGTGAGTGAGANGAGTCGTGGGTGAGTNGGTGGGGGGGTGAGTGATGGGTGAGTGAGTGGGTGAGTGGGTGGCGAGTGGGTGGATGAGTGGGTGAGTGGGTGGGAGTGGGTTGGTGAATGGGTGGGTGAGTGAGTGGGTGAGTGAATGCGTGCGTGAGTGGGTGGGTGAGTGAGTGGGTGAGTGACTGGATGAGTTAGTGGGTGAGTGAGTGGGTGAGTGGGTGGATGAGTGGGTGGGTGAGTGGGTGAGTGAGTGGCGAGTGACTGAGTGAGTGAGTGGGTGAGTACGGGTGAGTGAGTGGTGAGTGGCTGAGTGAGTGGGCGAGTGAGGTAGGTGAGTGACTGGCTGAGTGAGTCAGTGGGTGACTGGGTGAGTGACTACGTGAATAGGTGAGTAAGTGGCTGAGTGAGTGAGTAGGTGATGAGTGGCTGAGTGAGAGACTGGGTGAGTGACTGGGTGAGTGAGCAGGCCCTAGGCAAGTGCCTACTACTGTGGCCGATTGAATGACGGCCCGGATGGCAGCCCGCACGGCACGGGTAGTGGGGTAACTCCTCACCCCCACAAACGTCTGGTCGTGATGGAAGAGTAGGCCAATTCCCTCTGGCGGGAGGATGCTCTCTGTAGAGCTACAGCAGTGCCAGCAAAGTCCTTGCAGGGTTTCAGCCCCTTGCATCACCGTTAGGTACAAGATAACGCCCAATGTCTGCGCTGCCTTAACAACAACAATAACATCTAACTATTTATCTTCTTGGTTCTTTCGGTAAAGTCACGTAGAATGGAAATAATAAAATAATAAAAACATAATAAAATAATTCTCACGACGTTTCGGCCACAACGCAAGCAGCCGTCCTCAGGTGAAGAACAGGTCTGTCATACAGAGTCNTGCTTTCGACAGACCTGTTCTTCACCTGAGGACGGCTGCTTGCGAAACGTCGTGAGAATTATTTTATTATGTTTTATTTTTATTATTTGATTATTTCCATTCTACGTGACTTTACCGAAAGAACCAAGAAGATGAATCCCTGCAGTCACGAAAACTTTAAATCGAAATTTAACTATTTATACTTCACCAGGTAAGGTCCCTCAACTGAGATGCTCTGGAGCTCTTTGTTTGGAAGTGACCTGGCTAACACAAGTGAAAGCTCAACTAAGCGGCTTATCATCATCGTCGTCACGTGCACATTTATAGCAGCAGCCAAATACATGGATACCCATTAAGATACAAAGAGACCCATTGAGATACATAGAGACCCATAGAGACCCATTGAGACCCATTGAGATACATAGAGACCCATTGAGATAAAAAGAAACCCATTGAGATACATAGAGACCCATTGAGATACATAGAGACCCATAGAGACCCATTGAGACCCATTGAGATACATAGAGACCCATTGAGATAAAAAGAAACCCATTGAGATACATAGAGACCCATTGAGATACATAGAGACCCATAGAGACCCATTGAGACCCATTGAGATACATAGAAACCCATTGAGATAAAAAGAAACCCATTGAGATACAGAGACCCATTGAGATACATAGAGACCCATAGAGACCTATTGAGACCCATTGAGATACATAGAGACCCATTGAGATACATAGAACCATTGAGATACATAGAGACCAATAGAGATACATAGAGACCCATAGAGATACATTAAGACCCATAGAGATAGAGAGAGATGTATATATACACAGAGACGCATAGAGACCCATAGATATCAATGAAAACGCATGAAACACCCACAGAGATAATTAACGATACAGTCGTCCCATAGACTTAAACTATTAACTATTTTTATTTGACCACGTAAGGCCCACTGTTTTTTCAGAAGCAAGTTGGCCATCACAAATAAAAGTAATATTTAAAATGCTTTTTAAAAAACACACTTTAATGAAATGTACCCTACTAGTAATGGCAGAACTCCACGACTCCAGGAAGTGGCCCCGAGGCTTGCCATAACGTAAGGGACCGTGGTCAACTACAGCCAACGTGAGTTGAGCGTAGACAATTAGACCAAGCCGAAACATCTAACCTATAATAATTAATGGTTAAAAATACTTTTTTTTAATATATATAGAATATTGTATTGTCATCAGTATGACATAAGTATAACAAGTTTGCAGTCGATACCACATTGGAAGTGGGTTAAAATTGAATTAAGATTTGAGGATACGACAACAGAGTTCACAGAAAGTGTGTAAAAAGATTGTTTACAATTTTTTTGTTTCCTTTTTATGATAGAATATAGTATTGTCATTAGTATGACATACGTATAACAAGTTTGCAGTCGATGCCACATTGGAAAGTGGGGTAAAATTTAGTTACAAGATTTGAGGATACGACAACAACAGAGAGAAAAAGTTAAATAAAAGTGTGTAATAATGTACAGGTAGTCCTCTACTTACGATGAGATGCGTTACGACGACCCCATTGTAAGTCAAAAATATCGTAAGTCGAAGATGGCATATAGCCTACCAGGAGTCTTACAGAATGGTGATAATTTAGCAAAACAGAGCAATTTACAGTACCGTACTGTATAAACTATATACTGTATGTATTTATTAACTACAATACTGTATGGCACAGTAAAATATAAAGTAAAAAAACAAGGTAAATTCTTAGCCTACCTATATGAACTGCAATTTAATAGAAAGCTTGTTTCAGGAAACAATCCTATCTATATAAATAAAATCGCAAATCTGTCTGTCTGTCCGTCTGTCTGTGTGTGTGTCTGTGTATCGGACCATACGCAGTTTCATTGAACGAAATGTCAGGGATTTGCGAGACACGATTGGTCCGGCGGTTGCCCCTGGCAAGGGGTAGCGACACATTCGCCGCGGGGTGGACGCCATTTTTAATTCCCGTTAAAAATAGGCGCACGCATTAACACGCGACTCTGAGGTAAATTCATCAAAGTTTCACGTCCTCTTCACTCCCCCGCCACCCAATGTGTGCAATTACTATTATAGGGTCGGTAGATAATAAAATTATAGCGATTACACAGTATTATTGTAGCGCGGGGGGGGGGGGGTAACGGCCCCGGTACCCAGCCTCAGCCGGGTGGGCAATTTAGGTGAGGCCGGAGGCTCTGCACGGTACTAGGCCTCGACACCCCACCACACTATAGGCCGTACATGCTACTGCACAGCGGCCGAGGAGATCGTGGCTGGGGGCAGGGGTAGCAGCCCATCTGTGTATATATGTAAGGTTATTAAGAAATATATTTTTCACCGGGCAACGCCGGGTACTTCTGCTAGTCTGCTGTAAAAACTTTGAACATGCATTGAACGTATCGTATCGTGGTAACCCTCAAATGAAATCGCTAAAGCTACGCATCACACATGCATTGAACGTATCGTAACGTATCACATTGTACTGTACTCACCAAGATGCTGTCCGTCGTGTCGTATCACTGTCGTAAGATCAAAATATCGTAACTCGGGGACTATCTGTAACTCCAAACGCGTGAGCCGGAGATAAATCCACGCGACCACCACGGAGAGAGGGAGACGGAGTGGGAGCTGCAGGAGGCCGTGTGCTCGGTGGCAGATGACGGGGAGCTCTGCATGCAGATATAAGCTACCCGTGGGAGGACGTTGGACTGCGAGAAGGGCTGCGTGCAGATGCAGCACTTGTCGTAGTAAAAAATATATATACATGAAAAAAAGAGAGAACGAGAGAGCAAAAGAGAGAGGGGGCAAAGAGAGAGGGGGTAGAGAGAGGGGGTAGAGAGAGAGGGGTAGAGAGAGAGGGGGCAGGGGGCAGAGAGGGGGGTTACATAAAGCAAAGATTAAAATAAAAAACTAAATGATGAACGAAGCAAAGTGCCGACTACACCGAGCATCTTCTTGTTTCCTCTGATCATAAAAACAAAGAGAGAGACGCAAACTCCAAATTTCCAGCAGCAGGCACTAAATATCTTCTTGGTTCTTTCGGTAAAGTCACGTAGAAGGGAAGTAATAAAATAATAAAAATAAACATAATAAAACAATTCTCTGTTTTATTATGTTTTATTTTTATTATTTTACTACTTCCCTTCTATGTGACTTTACCGAAAGAACCAAGAAGATGAATCCCTGCAGTCACGAAAGCTTTAAATCGAAATAGGCACTAAATAGTCAGCGTCGGTGTGGAAATCACGACCTCCCGTACACCAGGCGAGGTAGTTAACACCTCATAGCGTATCGTTTACTTTTAAACCAAAATCAATTATTTTGTTTGCTCTGTTGCTATTAAGGGCAAATCGACAAGACAACGCACACATCGACGAAAAGGTTTACGCTCCTAAACATGTCAATTGTCGGTTTACAACAACAAAGAGACCCCCCCCCCGACCCCCTCGGGCCTTGTCGCTCCTGCCGCCGAGGAGCGCCCTCACCCGGCAGAGGCGTCTATCCGAGGCCGGTATCTCGACCCGAACCCCTCCCCCGTGCCACGTGAGAACGGGCGCGCGGCTTTGTTTGGATTCGATTTTTTTACTTTCGGACTTTTTATTGAAGGCGTCCAAAGTAATTAATAATAAAGTCACAGGGAACTCTTGAACGTGCCTCTCACACACAGAGATACAAAGACACACACACAAACACATATATACACACAGATACATATATACACAGAGACAAAGACACACACACAGACAAAGACACAAACACATACACACACAAAGACATACACACATATACACAAAGGCACATACATACACAAAGACACACAAAAGACATACATAAAGACATACACACAGACACAAACAGACACACACGTACACAGACACACACAGACATACACATACACAGGCACACACACACACATCACGTGTTGGACAGGCTGCATAGTGGTGATGCTGCTGCTGCTACATATATAATCTGCGTGTGTACATCCATGCGTGTGGACGCTTTTTATTCCTTAGTTTAAAACGCAAAAAAACAATCATCAGCAGCTTTCACCTCGCTCGCCACAAACCAAATACCGCCACCAACACAAAAAATCGCGGCACGCCACTCTCTCTCTCCTACCTCTCTCTCCTACCTCACTCTCCTACCTCACTCTCGTTCTCTCTCTCTCTGCGGCCTCTGCGGGAGACAAGGTTGGCAATCCGCGTAACGGCGGTAGCGGTGAAAAAATGGCGCTCCTCCTACTCAGCAGCAGCAGCAGCAGCCACAACAAAGCCCACACCCGCCTGTCTGTGTGTCTGTCTGTGTGTGTCTGTCTGTCTGTGTGTCTGTCTGTGTGTGTCTGTCTGTGTGTGTGTGTGTGTCTGTGTGTGTGTCTGTCTGTGTGTGTCTGTCTGTGTCTGTCTGTGTGTGTCTGTCTGTGTGTATCTGNGTGTGTGTCTGTGTGTGTGTCTGTGTGTCTGTGTGTGTCTGTCTGTGTGTCTGTCTGTGTGTGTCTGTCTGTATGTGTGTGTCTGTCTATGTGTCTGTCTGTGTGTGTCTGTGTGTGTGTCTGTGTGTGTCTGTGTGTGTCTGTCTGTGTCTGTCTGTCTCTGTGTGTGTGTGTCTGTATGTGTGTCTGTCTGTGTGTCNGTCTGTCTGTGTGTCTGTCTGTCTGTGTCTGTCTGTGTGTGTGTCTGTGTGTGTGTCTGTGTCTGTGTGTCTGTGCGTAGTGTAGCGGTTAGCGCGCTGCGCTATGAACCTGGCGACACGGGTTCAATTCCCGCTCACGGCCGACACCAGTGACGATTATTTGGACCGGTCCTGGGCCTCCCTAGGTCGACTCAGCCTGAAATGAGTACCTGGTGCGGGTACAGTGAAACCTTGGATTGCGAGCATAATTCGTTCCGGATACGTGTTTGTAATCCAAAGCACTCGTATATCAGTTGTGATCACGTGACGCTCGGCAAAGCGTATACGTACTACTCGTATTGCAAGACCTCGCTCGTTTATCAAATTAATATTTATTTACAATTTTTTGCTCGTCTTGCAAAACACTCGCAGACCAAGTTACTCGCAATCCAAGCTTTACTGTATAAACATCGCCACTGGGGAGACAAAGGCGGTCGGGCGTGTTGCTGGCCACCCATCCCCTCGTGTACCGTTCTAGCCTTCATAGGTGCTCGCTAACAGCATTTGCCCCTACAGTCTGTGAAGGCTATACGAGGGATCTTTGTCTGTGTGTGTGTCTGGCAAAAACCCCGATCTCCTCGCGGTGCCGGACGGACAACGCTGTCGTGGACAGTGCTGTGGGGGGGGGGCCAATTCCGATTGGCCTGTCCCCTCGGGGCGTCTGTGACCACCACAGCAGCTAAATGGGGGCTCTGGATGGGTGCGAGGGGCTGGTAACCCCTCCACCTTCAATAAATTACCACTAAACCACGAATGAAATATCTAACTAATAAGCTTGTGCCGGAGGCCCCGGGGGACAGGCGTCTATGACGTCTCCTGGCCAAACCCCAATGGCAGAGCCCGGAGATTCAATCTTTACCCTCGGGGCTCCTCCAGAAACAGCGAAAAGCGACAACAGATGGCCACGTGGAGGAGAGGCTGCCACTCCTCTGTCGGGAGCTGGACTAGTACCGCCTGGATCTCTGTGGCATTCAGGAGGTCTGGTGGACCGGCTCTGGCTCCTGCCACCATGAGGGGTGGACAGTCCTCTACTCGGGGCAGGAGACTGCCAAACAACAGGGTGTGGCTCTTCTGAACAAAATAATGAAGGGGGCGTGGGAGTGTGGCGGTGAGGTGTGGGAAGCTGTAAGCCCCAGGATCCTTTGGGCTCGCCTTCCCATCAACCGGAGGTGAGGAGTGGTGGTCGTGGTTACTTATGCCCCACCGAAGACGAACATCCGTGGAGGGATGCAGGCACGGCCGATGAGTCAGATGCCTTCTATGACCTCCTGTCACAGGTGCTGGATAAAGTGGCCCCTCGGGATAGTCATCTTGTTGGGTGACTTCAATGCCCGAGTTGGTCATGATGCTGGCACCTGGTCTGGAGTGATTGGAAGGCATGGGCCAGATCAGCTCAATAACAACAGTAGGAGGCTGCTACATTTTTGTGCAGCCCATGGGCTTGTAATTACCAACACGCTGTTCCGGCATCGGTGCATTCACACATCATGGATGCATGCCGGGTCCAAGCAAGAACATCTGCTGGACTACATAGTGACGGACCAGCGGATGCAAGCCGATGTCCTTGACACCAGGACTTACCGTGGAGCTGATCTGCCCTCTGACCATCGACTAGTCATCTGTAAGATGCGCCTGCCATTCTTCCACTCCGGTAGTGGGTGTACACCCAGGACCCCATTCCAACATAAGGTGGCCTGGTCTCAGTTAGCTGATGAAAGTTGTAAGCGAGAATTTCATCATTGCTTGCGGCTGGGGTTGGCATCATCCCCCACTCCTCCTGATGTCGAGGGGAAATGGGTGAGGTTTAGGACTGTGACTCATGCAGCTGCAATGGCTGCTTTGGGTACGGGGTCCAGACCTCCCCAGAGACCCTGGCTGACAGGGGCATCTCACTCCTCAGTTTGCCGGGAAAGGTCCTGGCAAGAATTATTCAAAATTGCCTTGCTAGGCACGATGAGGAGAGGCTTGCGGAGCCCCAATGCGGTTTCAGGAAAGGGTGGTCCTTGCACAGATGCCATATTTTCTGTCTGTCTGCTACAGCAGAGGTGTAGGGAATTCCAACAAGACCTGCATCTCTGCTTCATTGACCTGGTCAAGGCCTATGATACTGTAGTGACATAAGAGGGGAGGGGCTGCTGGGGGCGATAGGATCCCAGACAACCCAGACACTTAAGCCACTTGGCGCCAGGCGCTGGGATCCCAGACAACTCAGCCAGTTAGCCCCTTGGCGCTACCAACGGGGGGGGCTGTGTGTGCTCTGTGGGATATCTGGGGGCGCACACAACCCCACCCCTCGTTGGGGATGAGGCATAAAAGGGCAGCTCCCTGGCCGATCAGGGCCAGTTGTAGCTCAAGACCCAAGACCAGCCATCTCAGGACCCTGGGACGATGTGAGGGCCAGTGGTGGGACTCTGGAACTCCCGGCTCTACGTCCTTGTGAGGGCGAGTTCCAGAGCGTAGCCAGAGTAGTGTATCTAGGCTGTGTACCTAGGCTGTGTACCTAGGCTGTAACAGAGTATCAGGACTGTTGGAGTGTTGGATTGTAATAAAGAAGTTACCTCTACAAGTGTCTCCGGAACCCATTACAATACCATCAGTAGGCCTGGGCTCTGGGTTGTTATTCGTGCTTTCAGAGTCCCTGATCCTCTGCTCACGCTCATTAAGGGCCTTCATGATGGTGAGCGGGCCCGGGTAAAACTACGTGGCCGGGAGTCTGAGCCATTCCCTGTGGGTACTTTCCAGACTATACACCATGCAAACATTATAAAAATACACTTTTGTGGGTTTTTTGGGAGAGGGGAGCTCAATAATGCATTTTTTTTTTGCACGGCAAGTGAGTTGTGACGTAAAATCTGTCACGTGACCGGCGCATGTGAAAGCATAACGCATTGTAGTGTGGTGGTTAGCGCGCCGCGCTACGAACCCGGCGACCCGGGTTCGATTCCCGCTTACGGCCACCACCGGTGACGATTATTTGAACCGGTCCTGGGCATCCCCTAGGTTGACTCAGCCTCAAACGAGTAACTGATGTGGTGTGTGAACATCGTCACTGGGGAGACAAAGGCGGCAGGGTGTGGTGAATCCAAGTCCGGGGCGAAGCCGGGTAGTACAGCTAGTGAATACACATAAATGACAATGGGCATCCATTGCCGGAAACGTGTTTGTAATCCAAAGCACTCGTATATCAGTTGTGATCACGTGACGCTCGGCAGACAAAGCGTATACGTACAACTCGTATTGCAAGACCTCGCTCCGTTTATCAAATTAATATTTATTTTAAAAATTTGCTCGTCTTGCAAAACACTCGCACACCAAGTTACTCGCAATCCAAGGTTTTACTGTACTAAAATTGCCATACCAAAGGTAATCTCTATTGTAGTATGGCGACATGTATAAGCATGCATTTAGTCAATGTATTATTGGATGATTCGCTTCCAAGCAGCACTAAGTCTGTAGCTATTATTTTTTATTTCTCTCAATTGCAATAGATTATCTAATTAGCCTTGGCCAGTAGTAGCTAGTTTTGCACAGAACTTCAACATTATCAAAATCAATTGAGTGTCCTTGTTGGCATGAGTTTTCTGCCACTGCCGACAGTTATATTTGGGAGAACTTAATATTTCTTTGGTGTTCTTTTAGTCTCGTGCTGATCATTCGTCCTGTTTGTCCAACACAGCATTTGCCACAAGTGAAATTAATCCGGTACACACCTTCTGTTGATCGCTTCGGTAATACATCTTTTGTACCAGATAAAATTTCTGTATTTTATGTACCGTGCCAAATCTGACTCGGATGTTTTATTTTTTCCAAACGTCTGGCTAGTTTATTAGTTACTCCTGCAATGTACGGTATTTGAATAGCTTTAATTACATGGTCAGTTTCAACGGTCATGTTATTTGATTTGGCCTTGCCATTCAATTCCCTGATGATTTGTGCATAATTGTAACCATTCAATTGCAGCGCTTCTTTAACATGTTTAATTTCACTTCTCAGACTATCTTCATCTGACACTTTCTTAGCCCGATGTAAGAGCATCTTGATGAAATAGGATTTCTGTGCGGGGTGATGGTGTGACTCATTCAGATAGGTGTCAGAGAGTTTTCTTTCGTTAAACTCGGTGTGTTATTTTACCATTTAGACCGCGCCCGAGCAGAATATCCAGATATGGTAGAGTTCTGTCAGCTTCCACTTCCTAATACGTAATGTGTAAAAATACTTTTTTTTAAACACGCTTTAATGAAATGTACCGTACTAGTAATGGCAGAACTCCACGACTCCAGGAAGTGGCCCCGAAGCTTGCCATAACGTAAGGGACCGTGGTCAACTACTGCCAACGTGAGTTCAGCGTGGACAATTAGACCCAAGCTGAAACATAACATATAAAAAAGATTGTTTAAAAATATATATTTCTTACGACAAAATATAGTATTGTCATCAGTATGACATAAGCATACCAAGTTTACAGTAGATACGACATTGGGAAGTGGGTTAAATTTGAGTTACAAGATTTGAGGATATGACAACAGAGTTAATAAAAAGTGTGTAAAAATTGTTTAGTTTATAGTTTAGTCTGTGAGTCTCCATGTATGTCTCTGCATTTAGAGTATCTGGCTGCTGCTATACATTTCTACATGATAAACCAACTTAATTGAACCATCAATTTGTGACGGTCAGGGTCGCTTCTGAAGAAAGAGATACATAGGAGCTTCGTGGGGGGGCCTTACATCGTAGTAAAATAAAATAGAATATTTAAATAGAGCAGCTTAAAGTTTTTTACACGCTTTTATTTAACTCACTCTGTCTGTTGTATCCTCAACTCTGTCTGTTGTCGTATCCTCAAATCTTGTAACTCAATTTTAACCCACTTCCCAATGTGGTATCGACTGAAAACTTCGTATACCTATGTCATACTGATGCAATACTATATTCTATCATTAGAAATAAAATAAATAAATTTTTAACAATATTTTTATATGTTATGTTTTGGCTTGGGTCTAATTCTCCACGCTCAACTGACGTTGGCTGTAAATCACCACGGCCCCTTACGTTGTGGCAAGCCTCGGGGCCACTTCCTGGAGTCGTGCAGTTCTGATTACTCGTACGTACATTTCATTGAAGCGTGTTTTTAAAAAATATTTTTTAATATTACTTATTTATATATATAAATATTTGTAGTCCACATCCTCCCTCACATCGTACATTGCAACATCCTAACGTTCTGGAATGCACTACCAGATTCATCGGAGCAGGCGGGACAGGGGAGGAAGGGAGATTGGCCAGGTCATTGCCAACTTGGGCTCAGGTATTTAAGACTTCTCCAAGGTTTAGGAATGGACCCCCATGTACGTGCTGTATTACTCTTGCTCGTCTCCGAGTTGATAGCTCAGATGCTCCAGTGCTGAGATTGGGCCAGAGGTCGCAACCGGGTACCCGATACCCTTACCCTACCCGATACCCGGCTACTCGTACCCGGCCGGGTACGGTTAGCCGTTTGCGACCCTGGTGCGGCCGGGTACAGGTACGGATAGGCCGTGAGTCACTGGTGAGTAACCGTTTGTCACTCATTTCGGATAGGGTACGGGTACGGGTACCCATTTGCGACCCTGGTGCGGCCGGGTACAGGTAAGGAATCAAAACCCGTTTGCGACCTCTGGATTGGGCCCTAATGGATACAGCCAATGAGTATGGGATGAGGGGGGTAAGTTCGTGATTTTTACACGTACCAAAGCAGCATAAAGTTAGCGCCATCTATCCCATTCCCAGACCGATGGGGGGTACCCGGCATAAAAGCCAAGACTTACGATAACTTAATCGTTGTTGTTGAGTTATTGTTACCTTCAATTTTTTTATTATAACTGTCACGTGTAAGACCGTCTTTCTCCAAACCCAACAATACGTGGTGCTAATTAAAAATAAATTACATACACAGTAGTACTCTATTATTCAATTTAAGGGTGTATCCGATTTGCGGATTAGCCTCGGCACCTGAGATTTTGACATGAATTAACAACGCGTGGATTTTCCCTCAAGCCCAAATTAATATTCTTATGACAGTTACACATTGTGCGATTCTTGGAAATGTCTGTTACAAGTCACACACGCGGTGCTTATACTGAACAAATACACGTCGCTCCGGTTAATCCGAAATCCTCGCGGTCGCCTCTACAGTACAGTAGTTGCCAGGCGCCTCAGCAGTTGTTTCGTGCTGTGGTTGTCCCACCTGATGACGGACGCTTCTGTTGCGCCCGAAACGTCGTGATTTCATTTATTTTGTTTTATACCTACGTGACTTTACCGAAAGAACCATAGAGTATGGATCCCTGCAGTCACGAAAACTTCAAATCTAGACTGTTGCGGCTTGTTAGAGCCGTAACAGTCTTGTGTACGCGGGTACTGTACGCGGTGACTCATCCCGACCCATACAAGTTCGAGCAAGCGCGTCGTATCCCAAGCAAGACGTCGTATCCCAAGACATTTTTTTTCTCGTCAAAACGCGACGCATACCAAATTCGACGTATTCCAAAGCGAGGTATGACTGTAATCCGTTCCAGAGTATAAAAAATTATATTTTACGTGGCATATTATACATTAATGGGGTTGTATAAAATAATGTAGAAAACTACTTATTACTAAAATGCAAACATAAATTAAAATAAATGCATAATAAATAAAAAATAAATTGAAATAAAAATATCATTTAATGTCACTTTACCTCGCTGAAAGGAGTTGATGCCTAGGAGGATGGTGGTGAGGAAGGGGAGGTGGAGGAGCGTCTTTGTTGGCACTGGCCGGCTCACCATGCCGCCTCACAACACGATGTATGCCAGTCCCTTCTTAAAATTATCAAACCAGCCATGGCTGGCTTTAAACACTTCACTAATATCTGCACTCGTTCCTGGCATGTCTTGTAAAAGATCAGCATGCAACGTTTTTGCCTTCTCGCAAATTACAGCCTCTGAAACATTATCGCCGGCTAACTGTCTTCCGTTTATCCATATCAATAACAATTGTTCTACTTGCTCTAATGTCCGTGATCTTTGTTTTGATATGAATTTCACCCCCTTTGCGACGTTAGCCGATTTGATGGCTTCCTTTTTTTTCACAATCGTCGAAATTGTCGTTCTCGGCATGCGGTATGCCACCGCGAGTTCCGTGACGCGCATGCCGCTTTCATACCTTTCTACGATCTCTTTTTTCACGTCAACAGTGATCCTAACCATTTTCTTTGTAGCTTGCCTTTTCTCACCAACCTTCTTGGGAGCCATCTTGAATGAATTTGCTAAAAATTTCACGTTAAAATGACACAAAAAACACGCGAAAATTCACGGAGAGTGATAGCGAGGCTTGTGCACTGAACGAGTTCTCCAGGCAGACTGAGGGGCGAGGCTTTGTTTCAGTCGTGAAGGGGGCACACGCGGGTACTGTATGCGGTGACTCATCCCGACCCATACAAGTTCAAGCAAGCTAGACGTCGTATCCCAAGACATGTTTTTTTCTCGTCAAAACACGACGTGTACCAAATTGGACGCATTCCAAAAAATGTCTTGGGATACGACGTCTTGCTCGCTAGGACGACTTGTATGGGTCGGGATGAGTCACCGCGCACAGTAGCCACGTGTAACCCCCCCCCGTTCACGACTGAAACAAAAGCGAGAGGGGCGGGGGGACGTGGGGGAGAGGGGGGAGAGGGGCGGGGGGCGGGGGGAGAGGGGGAGAGGGGCGGGGGGGCGGGGGGAGAGGGCGGGGGNCGGGGGGGAGAGGGGCGGGGGCGTGGGGGCTGCCCCCCATGGATGGTGGAGCCCCGGGTTGAGGCACGCCACGTGACCAGCGCAGCGCTGGTCACGTGGCTTCTGTAGGCATCTTAGTAATTAGTGTATAAATTATTTTATACAACCCCATTAATGTATAATATGCCACATAAAATACCATTTCTTATACTCTGGAACGATTATTTCCTTTCCCTTGATTTCTTATGGGAAAAAAATCGTTTGGTACACGGTATAAGTCCTACCCCTTCTGGAACGAATTAACGACGTATACCAAGGTACCACTGTATTCCACAGCGGTCATATACCGCGGTATGACTATCTATATATATAATCGCAAATCTGTCTGTCTGTATGTCGCCGGACCATACGCAGTTTCATTGGACGGCGGTTGCCCCTGGCAACGGGTAGCGACGCATTCGCTGCGGGGTGGACGCCATTTTTAATTCCCGTTAAAAATATGCGCACGCATTAACACGCGACTCTGAGGTAAATTCATCAAAGTTTCATGTCCTCTTCACTCCCCCCCACCCAATGTGTGCAATTACTATTATAGGGTCGGTAGATAATACAATTATAGCGATTAGACAGTATTATTGTAGCGCGGGGGGGGGGGGGNAACGGCACCCGTACCCAGCCTCAGCCGGGTGGGCAATTTAGGCGAGGCCGGAGGCTCTGCACGGTACTAGGCCTCGACACCCCGGCCGAGGAGATCGTGGCTGGGGGGGGGGGGTAGCAGCCCATCTGTGTATATATGTAAGGTTATTAAGAAATATATTTTTCACCCGGGCAACGCCGGGTACTTATGCTAGTACAGGGTTAAAGAAACACCCATCATCCGTAGCTATTTAAGTAAAAGTGAGTTGTGAAAGTCGTACAGGTCATCTTATTGGTTCTTTCGGTAAAGTCACGTAGAAGGGAAGTAATAAAATAATAAAAATAAAACATAATAAAACAATTCTCACGACGTTTCGGCCACAACGCAAGCAGCCGTCCTCAGGTGAAAACCAGGTCCGTCGAGGCGACAGAGTCTGAATGAAACAGCACACGAGCTTGGAGCATATATATAAGCTGGGCGCATTGACAAAGGAATTTGCATATCAAAAGGAATTTAGCATATTTATGGGAAATGCAGGAATGTGATTAGTACTGCATATGCATGTGCATATGCAGGATTAACACATTCCNGCATTTCCCATAAATGCTAAATTCCTTTTTGATATGCAAATTCCTTGTCAATGCGCCCATTATATATATGCTCCAAGCTCGGCTGTTTCATTCAGACTCTGTCGCCTCGACGGACTGGTTTTCACCTGAGGACGGCTGCTTGCGTTGTGGCCGAAACGTCGTGAGAATTGTTTTATTATGTTTATTTTTATTATTTTATTACTTCCCTTCTACGTGACTTTACCGAAAGAACCAAGAAGATGAATCCCTGCAGTCACGAAAGCTTTAAATCGAAATCGTACAGGCTCTCTTTGACATATGCGATGATAGACGAGTTCCTGGAGAAGCGCACGCATCTCAAAATCACGTCAACGTCAAAAGCAATTTCCCGTAAGAAATAACATTCAAGGAAGAGGGTTAGGGGGATTCCACTCACACTTGCAGACACAATCGACTATATTATTTTAACCTATATCAATACAATACACGTAAAATTTAAAATTAAACCACGTCATCTCTAATATATTTCCTATAAAATAAAATAAATACAGCGCAGACAGTCCCCGAGTTACGGAAGGGCGAGGGGGTTCCCGAGGTCAATCTGTAACCCGAATTTTCCATGTCGGAAACTGAACAATTTCCCCCCCCCAAAAAATCAATTAACAGATTCCTGCGGAAGGAGCTGGTAGGAACGTTGGGTTGCTCGGTCAATGGCCAGAGTCAACGGCGGCGTGGTGTATTCCGCAAATATGCCCGACTGTGAGGGTGGGCACAAGCTGGCGTGAGTATGTTAAACGTTGAGTTTTATAAGGGGACCACGGGGTGACCAGCCCCTCCCCACCCAGCCCTTCCCCACCCTCCCCTCTCCACCTAGCCCCACCCCTCCCATTTTTGGACTAACGACGGACGGACACAATAATCCCCTGTGGGCTGGTGTAACCAGGAGGTTCCTACCAGTATGAAATGTACCGTACTAGTGTAGGACTCTTACTGACGCGACGACTTCTTTGTCTTTCTCGTTCCTTTTATTTCGCATATAGTTCACATCTCCGACGGCATCGTTCAATGTTCCTCCGTACTCTTCAATGTACAATTCTCCATCAGCCCCACTTGATGTCTCTCCGTTCGCTCGCTCTGCTGCTTCGCTCGCTCTCTCTCCACCATGGTCCGTTACTCCGCTGCTTCGCTACGCTGTGCTCGCTCCGTCCTTGCTGCCCTGTCCATACTCTCTATATCCACGGCTACCGTATACTGTATTCTTTGTCCACTGCTACCTTATACTATACACTCCTATCCACTGCTACCTTATACTATACACTCTTGTCCACTGCTACCTTATACTATACACGCGTATCCACTGCTACCTTATACTATACACTCTTGTCCAGGCACCAACTCCAACGCCAACTCCAACTGCGACTCCAACACTCACAATGACTCCCATATCTCCATACGCTCACTGCCTTTATCCCTGAACCAATCAGCCCCATTTCGATTTAAAGCTATCGTGACTGCAGGGATTCATCTTCTTGTTTCTTTCGGTAAAGTCACGTAGAAGGGAAGTAATAAAATAATAAAAATAAAACATAATAAAACAATTCTCACGACGTTTCGGCTACAACGCAAGCAGCCGTCTTCAGGTGAAGAATGAGACACTACCAAACTAGGAGCTTATATATAAGCTGCATTGGGGGTTGAAGAGCGCCTTAACAAAAGAATGTGCATGTGAAGATGAATTTAGCATATTCATGGAAAATGCGTAGGCGTTGGGCGGGGGGTGTCAAAGTCATATTATGCCCATGCATTATGCAGGATCAGCAGCAACCAAGGGGGGTGCAGGGATTAGCAGTAACAAAGGAAAGGAATGTTAATGATATGTAGCTGCAGTTACTCAACAACCACGTAGAAAACTAAAGTATAAACTACATAAAAACTGAAGTATAAACTGCATCGCACCATCAGTATACTTACTATACTCTATAATAAGCTGAGTTACTAACAGCAAGTAATACATTACAATTCTACCTCGTAAAAATTCTATAATATGCTTCCATCTAAACCTTATTCTCTTACATCACACGAGCATATACCGTACTATATACTGCCATAGATAAACCCAACATTAAATTATATACTGTATTGCTGTAAACCAACCTATATCTTATACATTTAATATAACACTATGTATTATTCTACACACCCTAATGTGTATCGAAATGGTTTATTACGTCCTTCCAATGATTGCTGAGCCAGAATCCATCTTCTCGGTTAAAATTGTCTCTGTGTTTGTATATGTGGATCGCCTCATGAACGAATCTCTCATGATAGCCAGATGGCTTGCAGAGAACCTCTGTCTTGGAGAAGTCAATATCATGTGAGCCCACTGAGTTGTAACAGTGATCTGCCACGGCTGAGGTGTTTGTCCTACCGTGTTTCAGGTCAGCTTTATGTTCACGGATGCGGTCCGAGACATGTCGTTTGGTTTCCCCAATGTAACTGCTACCACAAAGGCAACTTAGTTTGTAGACGCCAGGGTACTGTATGTCTGGAACCAAATCTTTTACAGACGGTACCAGATCACGGATTTTATGTACTGTGTTGAATCGGACCTGGATCTTGTGTTTAATCAGGATTTTGGAGATCTTTTTTGTGACCCCAGCAATGTAGGGTAAGGTGATGGTCTTGAAAGGCTCCTCAACAGGATCCTTCTTGATGGTTGGAGTGATGGCTTTGCGGATTGTATAGTCGGAGTAACCATTTGCCTTAAGAGCTTGGCGTACGTGTTTGAGTTCACTGGAAATGTGTTCATGGTCGGAGATGCATTGGGCTCTATGATATAGAGTCTTGATGAGGAATTCTTCTGGGATGGATGGTGGTGGGAATCCGGTTTTAGATAAGCATCCGTGTGGGTGGTTTTCCTGTAGACAGAGTGGCTCATTGAACCATCAGGTCTCCTTTTGATTAGGACATCCAAAAAGGGTAGCTTGCCATCATTTTCGACTTCCATGGTGAATCTGATGGCTGGGTGTATGGAATTGATGTGGTCGAGAAATTGGTCTAGAGCAGGCCGGCCATGTGGCCAGATGACAAAAGTGTCGTCTACGTACCTCTTCCATAAGGTCGGGCGTAGAGTGGCAGTCTGGATAGCGTCCGTCTCAAATTTCTCCATGAAGATGTTGGCTACAACCGGAGATAGGGGGGAGCCCATTGGGGTGCCCTCAATTTGCTTGTAGAAGGTTCCATTCCAGGTGAAGTATGTATTGGTTAAGCAGTGTCTCACCAGGGGGGGTACCCCAGCATTCAGTCCTTGATGAACCAAGTCTTCAATGATTGCGATGGTGTCAGGCACAGGTACCTTGGTGAACAAGGAAACCACATCAAAACTGACAAGCAGGTCGTCTGGGGACAGGGCAATCCCCTTGATTGTCGATACCAGGTCAGTAGAGTTTAGTACTGCAGAGGTGGTTTTTCCAGTGAAAGGCCGTAGGATTTCGGACAAAAAACGAGCCAGTTTGTAAGTGGGGGAGTTGATAGTAGAGACAATGGGACGAAGAGGTGTATCTTCTTTATGTATCTTTGGCAAGCCGTACAATCTTGGTGGTCTGGCTGCAGAAGGTTTCAACGAGAACTGTTTGGTCTGATCAATTAATGCGGTTGAAGCAGAAATGATGTTGTTGGTTTTGGAGACGAGGCTGTTGGTGGGGTCTCTTTTTATTTTTGTATAGCTGCCATCGTTTAATAGTTCTTGAATTTTGTTGTTGTATTCTATTTTGTCCATGATGACAGTGGCATTGCCTTTGTCGGCTGAGAGGATGACAATGTCATCCCTCTTTTTTAATTGAGCTAATTCAAAACGCTCCTCTTTGCTGATGTTGCTAGCTGGCATCTTAGCGTTTTTGAGGGTTACAGAGATTTCAGATCTTGCTACGTCTGCAGCGATGTGACTCAAGCCCTTGAGAGCTACATCTACTCGAGCAATTATATCATTAACTGGTATGTGTCTAGGTGTGACTGCAAAGTTTAGTCCTTTAGCTAAAACGGATTTCAAACCTTCAGAAATAGGACTGTTACTGCGATTAATTACGACTTTGTTAATATCTAGCTTTTCAATGTGTGGGTCCGGTTTCTTGTTTGAGAGGCGATTGAATTTGGAAATCAAGTTGTCCTTACATTTAGTCGACATAGCGGCAGCTGAAGAGGCAGTCATTTTTTCCACATGTTCCCAATCCGATGTGGACATTGTTACACTCAAAGATAAGTGTGATTTGTAGATTGTCTTGTCTAACTGATCTAGTTCGGTGCGCGTAAGTCTGATTTTCTCTGAGATAAGAGCTAAGCTAGTTCTAGACAGAATTCGTTTCGCATTAGAAGAAGTTACAGCAGCAGATGTTAGTGTAAAAGCCCCAATTAATTATGTTATCCCCACTTCGTTACTCGCCCCAGGCCCCCAGCCTCACGTGATCCTGTTATCGTAGACACCCCGACGCCCGTCCCAGACACTTACCCTTTCGACCAATCACCGGTCTGCGTCCTCAGTTACCCCTAACACCTGTGGCGTCTCTTAATGACCTCACCCCTTAATTGGCGCAACAACAACTGTATGCCCTCAGTTTTCCCCCACCGTCCGCTGCACGCTCGCATCGCAACCAAACGCGTGGCGCGTGTCATTTCAAGTCCTACACTAGTAATGGCAGAACTCCAAGACACCAGGAAGTGGCCCCGAAGCTTGCCATAGCGTAAGGGGCCGTGGTGATTTACAACCAACGTCAGTTGAGTGTGGACAATTAGACCCAAGCCGACACATAACATATAAAAAAATGTTTACAAATATTTTTTTATGATAGAATATGGTATTGTCATCAGTATTACATAAGTATATCAAGTTTGCAGTCAATACCACATTGGGAAGTGGGTTAAAATTGAGTTACAAGATTTGAGGATACAACAACAACAGAGTGAGTTCAATAAAAGCATGTAAATAAAAACAGATGTTAATACAGACTTGATGATGCCTTGCAAACGAGGTGTGTATGTGTCTATTTGGTGTTTGAACATCCTGAATACAACTGTTTTATAGGCAGAGTAAGGGTAATTTAAACCCATTATTTTTTGGACAATGGCAACAACGTAGATATGTAAGTGTGGTTTTTTTCCACGCGAACAACAACTTCTTAATCTCCTGTGTCACTTTTTATTGAACAGAGAAGCCCTCTCGACTGCTAGCCTGTTCTCTCTCTCACTCTCCTCGCCTCTCCACTGCTAGCCTGTTCTCTCTCACTCTCCTAGCCTCTCCACTGCTAGCCTGTTCTATCTCTCACTCTCCTAGCCTCTCCACTGCTAGCCTGTTCTCTCTCTCACTCCTAGCCTCTCCACTGCTAGCCTGTTCTCTCTCTCACTCTCCTAGCCTCTCTACTGCTAGCCTGTTCTCTCTCTCACTCTCCTAGCCTCTCCACTGCTAGCCTGTTCTCTCTCTCACTCTCCTAGCCTCTCCACTGCTAGCCTGTTCTCTCTCTCACTCTCCTAGCCTCTCCACTGCTAGCCTGTTCTCTCTCACTCTCCTAGCCTCTCCACTGCTAGCCTGTTCTCTGTCTCACTCTGCTAGCCTCTCCACTGCTAGACTCTCACTATACACTCTGCTAGCTTCTCCACTGCTAGCCTCTCACTATACACTCTGTTAGCTTCTCTACTGCGAGCCTCTCACTATACACTCTGCTAGCTTCTCCACTGCTAGCCTCTCACTATACACTCTGTTAGCTTCTCTACTGCTAGCCTCTCACTATACACTCTGCTAGCTTCTCCACTGCTAGCCTTCCGCTATATACTCTGCTAGCCTCTCTACTGCTAGCCTTTCTACCCTCGCCTCTCCAACCTCGCCCTTGCCTCCAGTGGGGGTTAAGCCATCATCGCTGGAGCGGACGAGGTGTGGAGAGCGGGGCCTCCCACTTCTCCTGTCTTTCCTCTTGTCTTCACTCCGACCAACTAGTCCACTCTCTCTCTCCCACGCTCCCGTATTTGTCCCCTCCTCATTAACTCCTCATTAATTAAGCTGGCGACCCACCCGTCGCCTCACGCCTGTGGCTATCGCCTCAATCTCCCGTCAACATGGCGCCTGTTCCGCGCCTGCACTTGCAGCCAGCCAATCACCGGCTATGCATCTTAATTGGCCGTCTCCTTTCCGTTGTTCCCTCTCGCCGCACCTGTTCGCCCCGAAGCGACCTCACTGTCCGTAACTCGCACATGCTTGCACACCGCTTGCAAACCCGCGCGCGTTACTCCACTACAGATATATAAAGCAGTGAACTATTTTGTCTTTTGTCAACGTGACACTTTTTTACTGATTGGCCGTGTCGGGTGGTGGAGGGTTACGACACATTTATAAGTAACGCGATCTAACCCAAAAACTTGATTATGAAAGATATATAACTGCTTGAGCCTGAGCTATAAGTTCTCTGATACTTGGCTTGTGTCTCTGGTCTACTTACACCGGTAGCACAGAGACTAGGCCACACCGAAGGCTGCTATCGCTGGTGTAGGCCAATCAGTTTCAAAGACAATGCTATTAACTTCTTGGTTCTTTCGGTAAAGTCACTTAGAAGGGGAATAATAAAATAATAAAATTAAACATTACATTAAATTCTCACGACGTTTCGGCCACAACGCAAGCAGCCGTCCTCAGGTGAAGAACAGGGCTGTCGGAAAGACAGCGTCCGAATGAACACACCAAATACAATGCTATTACGTTATCATTATCAGAGCGTTGTGTGTTTGCATGTTTGTGCCACAAGGAATGTGTGGCTTAATGCAGTACTTGATGACGCCTTGCAATAGCCGTTTCTATTTTGTGTTTGAACATCTTAACACAACTCCTGTCTTATTGCCAGATGCGCATTATTAATTTTCATCAGCACCATCAGCAGCATCACGTAACGTAACTTTATCTATGGGACTGTTTCGCCATTACAGTACTATCAAAATGATGATGGCAGTAACACAGGCATTGGTGTTAAGGAATGTTCAAACACCAAATAGAAACATTTTGCAAGACAAAAAGTCTGCATTAACCAGACTAAATTAAAAGCATGTTTTATTTTGCCAGGTTTGGCCCCAATGAACTGCTGTGTAGCTATTCTGTCAGAAGCGATCAGGCCATCACCAATGACAGCGGCTCAACCAAGTGGCGGCTTGTTATCGTCATGTGGGAATTTACGTCAGCTGCCAAATACTTTAAATGCATAGAGACACATAGAGATACACAGAGACCCATACTCATGGAAACCCACGGAGATCCAGACTCCTATAGAACCAATACAGGCAGTCCTCTACTTACGATGGAGATGCGTTGCGACGTCCCCATCGTAAGTCAAAAATATCGTAAGTCGAAGATGGCCAAGCCTACCCAGGAGTCTTAAAGAATGGTGATAATTTATCAAAACAGAGCAATTTACAGTACCGTACTGTATAAACTATATACTGTATGTATTTATTAATTACAATACTGTATTGCACAGTAAAATGTAAAGTAAAAAAACAAGGAAAATTCTTAGCCTACCTATATGAACTGCAATTTAATAGAAAAAATTCAGGAAACAATCCTATCTGCTGTAAAAACGTTTAACATGCATTGAACGTATCGTATCGTGGTAACCCTCAAATGACATCGCTAAAGCTACGTATCGTACATGCATTGAACGTATCGTAACGTATCACATTGTACTGTACTCACCAAGATTCGTACGCTGCTGCGTTTGCCTGTCGCGCAAAATTGTAATTCTTTTACAATTTTGTCGTATCGCGATCGCCATCGTAAGATCGAAATATCGTAAGTTGGACCATCGTAACTCGGCGACTATCTGTACTCACAGAGACCCACACATATTTTAAATAAATATGTTGATTCTAAATGTGGAGGGAAAAGCCAGAGGACTCGGAGAAAAATCCACGCGACCACCACGGGGAGAGAAACACAAACTCCAAATGTACAGCAGCAGGCATCGTCAGGGTTGGGATCGAGTCCACAACCTCCTGCGTACCAGGCGAGGTAGTTAACATCTCCTAGCCACCGCGACGCACACACATACGAATGTTTAACTTCTTTCGCACAGTATGTAACGCACAGTGCTTAATCACGCTCTGATAATAGTAGCAGTTGCACGACATTCAAACTAATCATGCCATAATAATAGTAGTGCGTACAACATGCTAACTAATCATGTTACAATAATAGTTGCAGTGTGCACAATATGCAAACTGTGTAACATTTTTTTTGTTCCTGGGTAGTAAGTGTTATTTCCTAATTGCTTATGCCTCAAAAGTACAGAACATGGATATTATTCCCCACAGATTTGCTTTTGTGACCAGGACAGTGATTATTTAGAAGTTTACTTATTTTCCATAACATTCCAGTGCTGAGTAAACTTGGAGTAACTTATAAAACATTATAGAACTTTCCAGTAATATAAATAGTAGTATAAATACAGGGGCCTTAAGCCACCAGTTCAGTTTAGTTCCAGCTGCTAAGTGGATACATATCTGCATTTTTATGAGATGGCATCAAGAGACTGCAAAATCTGGCAGACGCATTTTGCTTTGTCTGTGGCCAATTTATTAAGACGAGCGAAAAAGTACTCTGTGGAAGCATCTGCTAAGATGTGTGAGGCCTACAAGGCATATTTTGGCATGCCTGTCGGGGATCAAGACAAACCTGGGCACCTCATTTCACCTGCGAGCATGAAAAAAACTCTGGAAGGTAAAATGGACAATTGTTGCTCGGAATTTTGTAATACAATTCGTAAAAAAATATAAAATTGTACAAGTTTTTCATTTAAAAATGTTTAACAAATTTCAATGTTATTGAAAATTTTTTATAATATATGAAAAATGTTGCGAGACTCTCTTACACATTAGTCATGGGTCAAATAAATGTATTTTTGTAGGATGGTACAGAGGGGAAAAGAGAGCCATGAAGTTCACGATCCCAAGAATTTGGCGGGAACTCACTGACCACTCAAGAACTGCTATGTTTGCATGATGGACCCTTTCAAACATCGGACTGGAAAGAATGCACCTGCTATCACGAATCCGGACCTTGCTTCATCATGAGCTCCCCGTACCTACTCCTCCGGAAAGAGAGTTTTTAGAAGAGAGCAGCAAGTCAGAAAGCGAGGAAGACGTTGAGGAGCCAGATGACAATTTCAAGACTTCTTCCCTAAGCTGTCTGAGGTAAAGGTCAAAGCCGGTGTCTTCGTCAACCACAGATAAAGAAAATACTGGAGTGCAATCAATTCCCCAAGAAGCTCACTATAAGAGAAAGCGACTTGGAACAGCTTTGTCGCAGTGGTTCGTGGCTTCCTGGGCAATCACAAGGTTAAAACTACGTGGAGCTTGTTGAAACTGGTGAAGAACTACGGCACAAAGGGCTGTAGGATGTCTCTCAAAGTCCATATCCTTGATGCTCATCTTGATAAATTCAAGGAGAACATGGGAGCGTACTCAGTCAAGCACTTCCACCAGAATATGGACTTTGAACGCCGTTACCAAGGACAGTATAACGAGAACATGATGGGAGACTACATTTGCGGGCTGATTCGTGAAAGTGATTTACAGTATGATCTGAAATCTCGAAAAACTACTCATTTCTAAATCTTTTTTGTAATTTTTGTATTCCTTTAGTATAAATACATGTTAATTTTGATTCATGTTGTTTTTTCTGACTTATGTGAACGAAAAGACACACATTCACCCGTTTGCTCATTGAAAATAGGTAAATTTCTAAATATCACTGTCCTGGTCACAAAAGCAAAAGTTTGTGGGGAATAATAGCCAATTTCTATACTTTTAGGCATAAGCAATTACGAAATAACACTTACTACCCAGGAACAAAAATTGTGTTACAAAGTGTAATAGTAGCAGTGTGCACAACATGCAACCTAAACATGTTCTAATAATAGTGTCCTGGGTTCTAAATAGGCGAAGACCGAGTCTTGAAGGCAACACGTTTATTTACTAACAAAACTCGAGCTGGCCAACATAACAGATAACTGCGCAACGCTCCGAGGTGAACAATGTACATCACGGGTTGACTACATAAGGTGGTGTCCACCGCTCCTAGCCACCTAACCGCTTGAGCGGGATCACTATATGGTTGGACCAGGACAGCTAACACGCTGCCTGGCCCTCGTGCGCGAAGACTGAAAAGCGAGGATCGAAGAAGGAGGCTTCATTCCCGGGTCGAACAGCCCAGCTCCCTCTCGGGATTGGCCTTACATCCGCTGCGGCGTGACCGGGCTCCGCTCCTCGCCACGCCTCCATCTAGATCCTTCGTGGAGGCTCTCGGTCATACCACGTGGCCCCCTCACCCCTTCTGGGCGTCCCCGTGCCCCCTCGTCTGGTCACGTGCTCTCGCGGGTTCACACAGGCGGTCATGGCCTGACCCGACCTCCGTGACACATGGACCCTGGCCTCTAGTGATACCCTTAATGCAGTACACACACTGGTGCATAGAACGGCACCCCGCGTACAGTACCACTCTTCCCTCGGTACTGTCGCTACACTGTAGTGATAAGATTTATGTCGCTACAATAATAGTAGTGTGTACAACAAGCTAACTATCATGTTATAATAATAGTAGTGTTCACAACATGCTAACTAATCATGTTATAATAGTAGTGTGTACAACAAGCTAACTAATCATGTATAATAATAGTAGTGTGTACATCATGCAAACTAATCATGTATAATAATAGTAGTGTGTACAACAAGCTAACTAATCATGTTATAATAATGTATGTACATCATGCTAACTAATCATGTTATAATAATAATAATAAGTGTGTACATCATGCTAACTAATCATGTTATAATAATAGTAGTGTGTACAACAAGCTAACTAATCATGCTATAATAATAGTAGTGTCACAACATGCTAACTATCATGTTATAATAATAGTAGTGTGTACATCATGGTAACTAATCATGTATAATAATAGTAGTGTGTACATCATGCTAACTAATCATGTAATAACAATAGTGGTGTGTACATCATGCTATCTAATCATGTATAATAATAGTAGTGTGTACATCATGCTAACTAATCATGTTATAATAATAGTACTGTGTACAACAAGCTATCTAATCATGTTATAATAATAGTGTGTACAACAAGCTAACTAATCATTTATAACAATAGTAATGTGTACATCGTGCTAACTAATCATGTTATAACAATAGTAGTGTGTACATGGTGCTAACTAATCATGCTATAATAATAGTAGTGTGTACAACAAGCTAACTAATCATGTTATAATAATAGTAGTGTGTACATCATGCTAACTAATCATGCTATAATAATAATAATAGTAGTGTGTACACAAGCTAACTAATCATGTTATAATAATAGTAGTGTGTACATCATGCTAACTAATCATGCTATAATAATAATAGTAGTGTGTACATCATGCTAACTAATCATGCTATATAATAATAGTAGTGTGTACAACAAGCTAACTAATCATGTTATAATGATAGAAGTGCTAACTAATCATGCTATAATAATAATAGTAATAATAGTAGTGTACATCATGCTATAATAATAATAATAGTAGTGTGTACAACAAGCTAACTAATCATGTTATGACAATAGTAGTGTGTACAACACGCTATCTAATCATGTTATAATAATAGAAGTGTACATCATGCTAACTAATCATGTTATAATAATAGAAGTGCTAACTAATCATGTTATAATAATAGTAGTGTGTACATCATGCTAACTAATCATGTTATAATAACAGTAGTGTGTACATCATGCTAACTAATCATGTAATAACAATAGTAATGTGTACATCATGCAAACTAATCATGTTATAATAATAGTAGTGTACATCATGCTAACTAATCATGCTATAATAATAGTACTGTGTACAACAAGCTATCTAATCATGTTATAATGATAGAAGTGCTACCTAATCATGCTATAATAATAGTAGTGTGTACATCATGCTAACTAATCATGCTAAAATAGTAGTGTACCAACATGCTAACTAATTATGTTATAACAATAGTAGTGTTCACAACAAGCTAACTAATCATGTTATAATAACGACGATGATGTTGCTACGCATTCTCTTTTAAACGGAGTGGGGGGTTAAGGGGTTAAGGGGTGGGGGGTTAAGGGGGTGGGGGTTAAGGGGGTACGGGGTAAGAGAGTGGAGGGTTAAGGGAGGGGATAAGCTGGGGGGTCAAGGAGGGGGTGGGAGGTAAGGGGGTTTAAGAAGGGGGGTTAAGGAGGGGGGGGCTAAGAGGGGGGTGGTGGGTTAAGGAGGGGGGGTAGGGGGTTTAGGAGGGGGGTTAAGAGGGCGATGAGAGGTTAAGGAGGGGGGGGTTGGGGGTTAGGTGGAGGGGGTTAAGAAGGGAGGGGAGGATAAGGAGGGGGGAGGGGCAAGGGGGTTTAAGGGGGGGGGGCGAGGGGTTAAGGGGGGGCGATAGGGGTTAACGGGGGAGCAAGGGGGGTTAACGGGGGGGGGGCGAGGGGGGTTAACGGGGGGGGGGGGCGAGGGTTAAGGGGGGGGGCGAGGGTTAAGGGGGGGCGAGAGGGGTTAACGGGGGAGCAAGGGGGTTAACGGGGGGGGGCGAGGGGGGTTAACGGGGGGGGGCGAGGGGGGTTAACGGGGGGGGGGCGAGGGGTTAAGGGGGGGCGAGAGGGGTTAACAGGGGGGGGTGTGCGAGGAGGGTTAACGGGGGGGGGGGTGCGAGGGGGGTTAGGGGGGGGTTGTTAGGGGGCCTCGTGGTGTCTGTGGGGGTGCCGCTGCGGTGGTTACCGGTGCGAGCGCGCTGAGCCTCAGTCGTAGACGGCGCCGATGCCGCGCGTGGAAGCCGCCGCCGCCGTGGGGAGGGAGGGGGTCTAGTGGGGCTGTAGTGGGGGGGGGGTGTAGTGGGGGGCTGTAGTGGGGGGGGTGTAGTGGGGGGCTGTAGTGGGGGGTCTAGTGGGGGGCCGCAGTGGGGGCTGCAGTGGGGGCCGCAGTGGGGGGCTGCAGTGGGGGCTGCAGTGGGGGGCTGCAGTGGGGGCTGCAGTGGGGGGTCTAGTGGGGGCAGCAGTGGGGGCTGC
Source organism: Lethenteron camtschaticum (assembly GCA_018977245.1). Classification (NCBI taxonomy): domain Eukaryota; kingdom Metazoa; phylum Chordata; class Hyperoartia; order Petromyzontiformes; family Petromyzontidae; genus Lethenteron; species Lethenteron camtschaticum. Next base: position 277,599 of record MU249635.1, on the reverse strand, counting down.
AGTGGGGGGGGGTCTAGTGGGGGGCTGCAGTGGGGGCTGTAGTGGGGGGCTGCAGTGGGGGTCTAGTGGGGGGCTGTAGTGGGGTCTAGTGGGGGCTGGGGGTGGTTTGAGGCTTCACGCGCGGCCGTTCGCGCGCGCCGCAGCCGCCGCCGCCATCTTGGCGTCTCGCCCACAATGCACCGCGAGCCCGGCGTTGTTTATTTATTTACTTCTTAGCTCCCTTATATTTGTGTGTGTGGATGTGTGTGTGTAAGTGGATGTGTGTGTATGTGTGTGTAAGTGGATGTGTGTGTATGTGTGTGTAAGTGGATGTGTGTGTGTGTAAGTGAGTGTGTGGTTGTAAGTGGATGTGTGTGATGTGGTTGTGTAAGTGGGTGTGTGGTGTAATGGATGTGTGTGTATGTGTGTGTAAGTGGATGTGTGTGTGGATGTGTGTGGGTGTGTGTGTGTGTGTGTAAGTGGGTGTGTGTGTGAGTGGATGTGTGTGTGTAAGTGGATGTGTGTGTATGTGTGTGTGTGTAAGTGGATGTGTGTGTATGTGTGTGTGTGTAAGTGGGTGTGTGTGTGAGTGTGTGGGTGTGTGTGTGTGTAAGTGAGTGTGTGTGTGAGTGAGTGTGTGTGTGAGTGGTGTGTGTGTGAGGGTGTGTATGTGTGTATGGTGTGTGTGTGTGGAGTGTGTAAGTGGGTGTGTGTGTGTGTGTGTAAGTGGATGTGTGTGTGTGTGTGGGGTTGTGTGTGGATGTGTGTGTGGGTGAGTGAGTGTGTGTGTTAGTCCATGTGTGTGTGGGTGAGTGGATGTGTGAGTGATGGTGTGTGTGAGTCGCTGTGTGTGTGAGTAGTGTGTGTGTGAGTCCGTGTGTGTGTGGAGTGTGTGTGTGAGTGGATGTGTGGGTGTGAGTGGATGCGTGTGTGTGTGTAAGTGGATGTGTGTGTGAGTCGGTGTGTGAGTGATGTGTGTGTGTACAGTGGATGTGTTAGTGTGTGTGTGTGTGAGCGTGTGAGTGAGTCGCTGTGTGTGTGTAAGTGGGTGTGTGTGTGAGTACGCGTGTGTGTGGCGAGTCGCGTGTGTGGTATCGAGTGGATGTGTGTGTCAGAGTGTGTGTGAGTCTATAGTGTGTAGTTCGTGTGTGTGTAATCAATGTGTTGCGTGTGTGGGTGTGTCTGTGTAAGTCGATGTGTGTGTGTGGTAAGTGGATACGTGTGTGTGTGACGCTGTGTGTGATGGTGTGAAGTACCGGTGAGGACGCTTGACACCGAGGTTGAGGCACACGTATATTTATTTCACAATACGACAGTGGGCATATAACACTCGAGGGGTATCGGCCCCTCACCCGTATAACTCGGGATACACCCTAGCTAACTCTGTCCTAGCCCGAGTCCTCCACTAATGGGCTAGGGGAGGCTATCTGCCCGACACTGGTAAGTCGGGCCGGTACCCGGAGTTCCAGACCAGCTCTTACAAGAGCACCGGCTCTGGCTTTCGGGACCACGCCGCTGGCTCAGTCCTGTCCGGCCCTGAAAAGGACATCGAACTAGGGGAGTCCAGGGCTCTATCTAAGACGTCTTCAGTCTTCTTCCTTAGCTTAAACATAACTGACTCGAGCCCTTTGAACATCCCCTTTTATACCCAACCCCTCCCTGAGGGTGGGGCCCGGGGATCATAACGTTCGAACCAGCCCCCCCAGGGTGTCTGGCTCGGACGTCGTAGAGGGCACCTCCTCGTGCACTTACGTAGCCCGCCCACTGTGTTTGTTTTCCATAGGCTGCCATGCATAACGGGCCCTCTCTTTAACACCCTACATCACCCCCCCCCCCCCCCCCCCCCGCATAGCTTGCAGCCGTCCCGGCTGCTAAATACAAAAATGACAATAAAAGTGCATTTACACCTTGACCGCGCGTGTGCCTCACTATTTTCAACAATAACAAGAACAGCAACAAGAACACAACAAAATGCAACAGCAAGAAGAGAAAAACAACCCGACGCACCCCCCTTGAATAAATACGAATTCCGTAAAAAAAAAAACCTATATACAATTTGCAGGAACCCACCATACACACAACACCAGGTGAACCCAACGTATGTACATTTCAATGGGCAGGGAACACACCACCCACACAACACACAATGAACCCAACATATGTACATTCACTGGGCAGGGAACACACACCCACACAACACACGATGAACACAACCTATGTACACATCTTCCGGCCTCATAACAGTCTGCGCATTTTTGCGCGCGTCCTTGCAGCGGGCCCCTCACACGGGGTAACCCGGGTGGCGGACCGTCAGGTGGCAATTGTCCGTCCGGAGTGAGTCCTCATCCGATGCGCGCGACCGTCGTATCCCAGGAGGGTGTCGGGCGTGAGCCCGTCAGTCCTGATGCACCTGGAGGTGGCACGGCCGGCAAGGCATTAGGTGAGAACGACGGAGACGGACCCAATGAGTCGGTCGACCCCCNACACGTTTGGCCACGCATGTGTGAAGTGGGTTTGTGTACCGCAACGAAGGGTTTTAACCTAGAGGGGTGCACAAACCATCGCCGCTTCCCATTTAATGCGCACGCACTGTGGTCGCAAAACTTCGACCACCTCCACAGGGCCCCGCCACGGCCGCACCAGCTTAGAGGAGGTAGCCAGTGGCACTTGGGGACAGTGCAGCCATGCCTTGTCCCCGGCTTCCACTGTATCATGTGCGCCCGACCCAGCCTGAGGCGCTCATTCGCCTTTTGACGGAGGTCCGAGTTTAGCATTGCAGCATCCCGCGCCTCTGTTAATTTGGCCAGATTAAATTTGACGTGGTCAGCCAATTTAGTTTTCCCTTGCGGCTCGGGATCTGCAGCTGGGCGCGAACAGGCGGGTCGGGTTCGCGACCGTACATGAGGTAAAAGGGGAAAATCCCGTAGCTGCATGGGGTGCCATCCGGTATGCCGCCAAGACCCCTTGAATATGCAGGTCCCAGTCAGTCTGCGAGTCCGAGACCTGCTGTGACATCATTGACGTAATGGTGCGATGCAGGCGCTCGACCATCCGTCAGTTTGCGGGTGATACGGGGAGGTACGAATTTTCTTCGTGCCTAGGAGGTCACAGACTTGTTTGAGTAATTTACCGGAAAAATTTCTGCCCTGGTCGGTCAGCAGCCGCTCCGGAGCACCTTTGTCCAGGACGTATCCCTGAACAAAGGCCTCCACGATGGCTGCTGCCGACTGGTTGGCCAGGGCCAGGCCATAGGCCAGCGTGTAAAATACTCGACACCAGTCAACAAATACCTATTGCCCCTGGGGGTGGCGGGAAATGGGCCCAAAATGTCCAGCGCGACAAGCTCATTTATTCTGGACACTTTGATCGATTGCAAGGGCGGGTTAGACTCCCGCGCCGGCGGTTTCCGTTGCGCACACCGAGGGCATGATCCCAATAGATCCCCAACATCCCTCGTCATGCCAGGCCAAAAAAAATCAAGTTGTAGCAGTGCAAGAGTCTTTTGGGTCCCCAGGTGTAATAGGCGCTCATGCGCGGCCCACACCACCTTGCCTCGCAACCAGAAGGGACCACCAGCCGATGTCGCTGGGATTTGCCGTCCCAATGCATCAGCAGACCTTGCACCATTTCCCATGCATCCGAATCACCCTTCACACGCCCAGCACCCCCGACGCGACGACGCCACCCGAGGAGGGAGGTATCCTCCATTTGGAGGCGCCCCATTCAGTGACGGGCAACTCCAACAGGGAATCTCTTCCCTGTTGTTCAATCGAATTAGTAACCAATGGTTCGTCGTCGTCGGTGGCTGCCAAGATCGGAACCGATGCGTCCCCTGAAGGCCTGCAACGTCCCGACCCCAGGAGGCATGCACATTCGGAGGTGGTTGGCATGCGCGACAGAGCGTCCGCATTCGTATGGCGAACGCCCTTACGGTAGGTGGTTTCAAAATCAAAGTCCTGGAGAACCTCCAACCATCGAGACAACTGTCCGATGGTTGTTGAACTCGCAGGGCATACTGTAGTGCCGCATGATCTGTGCGGACGGTGAAATGCCGACCGTACAGATATGGGCGATACTGTTGGATGAAATAGACAATTGCCAACAGTTCCCTACGGGTGACACAATATCTTTGCTCCGCAGGAGACAACACCCGACTACCGTACGCGACCACCCGTTCCACGCCATCAACCACCTGGGAAAGCACACCCCCAATACCCGTGTTGCTCGCATCGGTGTCGAGCAAAAAGGGCTTAGAAAAATCTGGGTAAATCAAGGGAGGGCTTTTACCAGGGCGTCCCGAAGGGAGCAGAAAGCAGCCTCCTCCTCTTGACCCAGTGGAACCGAACCCCTTTAGCTGTTAAAGCGTGCAGGGTTTTGCAATTGTCGCAAAATCAGCGACGAACCGTCGGTAATACGACGCGAACCCAATGAAACTCCTGACCTCTCCCACCGAGGTGGGAGTCGGCCAGGAGCTGACACACTGCGTTTGGCGGGATCGGTAGCAATACCTGAGCGTCCCACGATGTGCCCCAAATAACGCACCGAATCGCGCAACAAATGGCATTTTTGGGGCTTGAATTTCAAATTAGCAGCCCGCATCTTTAGGAAAACCGCCCGCAACCTCTGGAGATGTTCGTCAAAAGTTTTACTAAAGACGATAACGTCATCCAAATAAATGAGGCACGACTCCCATTGCAATCCAGCCAAAACCAATTCCATCAAACGCTGGAAAGTTGCCGGCACTGAGTGTAAGCCCATCGGCAACCGTTGAATTGGAACAGGCCGTGCGGTGTACGGAAAGCAGTTTTAGGCTTTGAATCATCGTCCAGAGGAAGCTGCCAGAATCCCGAAAGTAAATCCAGTGTGGAAAAGAATCGCGCTCCGCCAAGGCGTCCAGCGATTCATCCATCCGAGGGAGCGGGTATGCGTCGGCAACCGACATTTTGTTAAGACGCCGGAAATCAACGCAAAACCGCAACGAACCGTCCTGCTTTTTAACCAGGACGATCGGCGCTCCCAAGGGCTGGTGGAAGGAGAAATGATGTCGGCGGCCAACATGTCATCAACAGCCGATTTGACATGGTCCTTTTCGGCGGACTCAACCGAAACGGATTTTGGCGAATTGGCGCGCTGTCACCCGTGTCAATATGGTGACGCAGCAGGTGAGTACAACCCAAATCGTATTTATTCCGACTAAAAACGTCGGAAAATTCCCGCAGTAGTGTTTTAAGTTGTTGACGCTCTGAATCTGACAGGTCCGTCGATCCCGCACAAAGCGCCTCGAGCCACCCTTCATCGCTGTCCGAATGCGGTCGCGGCGCAGGGACAACGCTGACGTGATTTGCGACGGGTTCCTCACATGGCACCGGCGTTGCGTGAGCAAGCACGGTCCCCTGTGGGACCACCACCGTCCGCGAGCCCACATTGAGGACCGCGATGAAGGGTTCACCGTCCCCTCTTACTATGGTCTGGGCCGGAAGTAAATGAGGTCCACTAACCCCGGCCCTAGACGGCCCCAGCAGAACCCTTGGGCCCCAACACCCTTAGCGAAGGGCCGCCGAAGTTTCAAGGAATCAACATTTGCGCCCCGGAGGGACGCGCACCGTTCTCTCTACGAATGCCGGCACCGTCGCGAACGCCGTCCGAGTCGTAACCGGCGATGGCAGAAACGCCATGCGTCTGCCCGACGGGAGCTCAATACATCCCTGGTCGATCAATATCCTAATCGCATTTTGGCCAGGAAGTCCGTCCCCAGCAGGCACGGAACCGCCAGCGAGGAGGAAACAAAAATCGGCCCAGACAATTTAATATCCCCAATACAAATTTGGGCACGAATTTGTCCGATGATGCCAAGTGAGCCCCCGTTAGCCGCATAGAATGGTACGTTAACAGGCATCAAAGAACGACTCCGGACAGGGAGAATATTGTAAATCAACTCCGAAATAATGGTCGCCGATGCTCCCGTATCGACCAGGATGCGCACTTCAACCCCGTCGATGTGCCCACAACGGCCGACGACCCCGACGATGCGGCTACCACACGATCGGCCAGCACGGACCACTGGCCGGGTTCGATATGAGTACCCGGGGTGGTGCGTGATGGTGCGATGGTGCGCGATATCGGCCCCCTCTCGTTGCGGTGTTTGAGTGCGTGACGGGTGTGTGCGTGGGCCAAACATGTGGGGTGCCGCGACTCGCCGGGTTATGATGGTGGAGCTTGTGATGAGGCCCGTCGTCCCGTTGAGGTGTCGTCCCGCGCTGTCGAGGAGCGCGGCACCCCGAGGCGACGTGGCCCCGGACGCCGCAGTTGAAACACCGCGGGAGCGCCGTTGGAGGAGACGGATGGTTGAAACGGCCCGGCCCGTCCCGGCCCGACCGTGCTCCTGTCGCCTGTTGCGGTCGGTGGTCGACGGCGTAGAGCTCCTCCGTCGGAATGGTGGCTGCAGCCACCGCACGCCCCGCCGATGCCCTGCTGGCTTTCCGCCGCAGTGACAGGAGGTTGGCGTGGAGGAGCCGCGCCGCCTGGAGCGATGTCATCTCCTCGTCCTCCCGGGCGACGACCGCGATGTCAAGGTCGTCTGCCAGGAGGAGGATCTTCTCCGTGACCATCGCGTCCACGCCGTCGTCGTCCATACGAGGAAGGCCGACTTAGCCATCGCCAGGAGGCTCGTCCGATATGCTAGGGGCGACTCCTTCTCACCCCGCTTGCGGTCGTAAAATTGCTGTCGGCATTCAGCCGATGGTCCATAGACCCCGCCCAGCAGCTGTAGTGCCATCGGTAACGTAGACCGCTTCTCTCTCGGCGCCGATGTGAGGGCGGCGAGCGCGTCGCCGTCGAGGAGCGCCGGCAGCGCGCAGAGAGCCTCCTCATCGGACCATTTCGCCATCTCCTGATGGGCGAGAAACGTCGGCGAAAACCGGCCCAGTCCCCTCCGCGCCGATGAACTCCTTCAGCGGGGCAGTCTCTGATGAAGCGCAGCGGTCGTTGTGGACTCCCGCAGGCTGATGTCACCACCACTCGGCTGTGCGTCGGTGCGAACGGCCGATGGGATCGCCTGTCGCGCTTGTGATGACGTTGCAGCTTCAGCGACGGCGATGTCGGAGCGGATGTCTAGGCTGGCCACGCCCCGAACAGCTGTAGCGTCGATGGCGGGAATTTCAAATTCGGACTGCTCCGAAATGGCGGGAAGGCGCCCTGGTCGTTGGCTCGCCTCGCCCCGTGTTGGATCACCGGCCCCTAGTCGCGTGATGGTCTCCAGCGTGGCGGCAGCGGCATACAGCAGCTCCGCCAGCCTCCCGTGAGCCAGCCGTAACGCGTCTGGCTGCGGCCCCTCTTCATTTCGATGCCCGGTAAGGAGGCGTCAGGCCCCGGCTGCACCTTGTCTTGTGGAGCCGTCTCGGGCTCGACGATCTCGGCAGTGTCTTCCTCCTGCGGTACTTTGGCCCGCGCTGTTTTCCGCGTGTCCATGTTCGAATTACTTCTGACACCAGTTGAAGTACCGGTGAGGACGCTTGACACCGAGGTTGAGGCACACGTATATTTATTTCACAATACGACAGTGGGCATATAACACTCGAGGGGGTATCGGCCCCTCACCGTATAACTCGGGATACACCCTAGCTAACTCTGTCCTAGCCCCGAGTCCTCCACTAATGGGCTAGGGGAGGCTATCTGGCCCGACACTGGTAAGTCGGCCCGGTACCCGAGTTCCAGACCAGCTCTTACAAGAGCACCGGCTCTGGCTTTCGGGACCACGCCGCTGGCTCAGTCCTGTCCGGCCCTGAAAAGGACATCGAACTAGGGAGTCCAGGGCTCTATCTAAGACGTCTTCAGTCTTCTTCCTTTAGCTTAAACATAACTGCCGAGCCCTTTGAACATCCCCTTTTATACCCAACCCCTCCCTGAGGGTGGGGCCCCGGGGGATCATAACGTTCGAACCAGCCCCCCCCAGGGTGTCTGGCTCGGACGTCGTAGAGGGCACCTCCTCGTGCACTTACGTAGCCCCGCCCACTGTGTTTGTTTTCCATAGGCTGCCATGCATAACGGGCCCTCTCTTTAACACCCCTACAGTGTAAGAGAATGTGTGTGTGTGAGTCGCTGTGTGTGTGTGAGTCGCTGTGTGTGTGTATATGTGTGTGTGTGAGTCCGTGTGTGTGTGAGTATGTGTGTGTGTGGGTCGCTGTGTGTTTATGTAAGTCGATGTGTGTGAGTCGATGTGTGTATGATTCCATGTGTGTGTGTGTGTGTTAGTCGCTGTATGTGTGAGTCGCTGTGTGTGTGTAAGTGGATGTGTGTGTGTGAGTCGCTGTGTGTGTGTGAGTCGCTGTGTGTGTGTAAGTGGTAGTGTAGCGGTTAACGCGCTGCGCTATGAACCTGGCGACCCGGGTTCGATTCCCGCTCACGGCTAACACCAGTGACGATTATCTGAACCGGTCCTGGGCCTCCCCTAGGTCGACTCAGCCTTAAATGAGTACCTGGTGCGGTGCGTAAACATCGCCACTGGGGAGACAAAGGCGGTCGGGCGTGGTGCTGGCCACCACCCCCTCGTGTACCGTTCCGGCCTTCATAGGTGCTCGCTAACAGCACTTGCCCCTACAGTCTGTTCAGGCTATACGGGGATCTTTGTGTGCGAGTCGCTGTGTGTGTTGGTATGTAAGTGGATGTGTTGTGTCGATGTGTGTGTGATTCCATGTGTGTTGTGTGTTAGTCGATATGTGTGTGTGAGTCCATGTGTGTGTGAGTTCGTGTGTGTGTGTAAGTCAATGTGTTTGCGTGTGTGGGTCGATGTCTGTGTAAGTCGATGTGTGTCTTTTTCGCCCGGGCAACGCCGGGTACTTACCGCTAGTATCTTTATATAGTTTTACTTACGTCTCTATATTTTTACTTTATTTATCTATATGTATTTACTTCATATCTCAATACATATTGTTACTTTATCTTTCTGTCATTTTTTACTTTGTCTCTCTACCTCTAAATATGCTTTATTTCTCGAAATAAAATTTATATATCTCTTTAAAAACTGTATTCCTCTATATACAATTTATATATCTCGTTATCTCGACATATACTTTATCTCTATATATATATACTTTATCTATCTCTATTTATATATTTTCTCTATCTATCTCTACAGTATATATACTTTATCTATATCTATCTCTTTCTATACGTTATTTCACTATCTCTCTATAACTGTATCTCTATATATACACTTTATTTCTCTTTCTATTTTTCTCTATCTCTCTATGTATACTTTGTCTCTCTAAATATACTTTCTCGCTCTAAATATACTTTATCTTTTTATAAATACTTTATCTATCTCTATATATATAACACTGGTCAACAAAAAAAAAATTCTGGCCTGGACTTTTGCAGCTGTTTTAGACTAATTTCAGGGTGCTGATTCCAAATCCGATCTCAGATTTGCTCTATCACATCATTTTTATGTTATCGGCATACCCCATTTTCATTGATTTTACCCGAAATTAACTCTGTCACTTATGATTGCAAGTCGTTGCGAGTCAGTGACTGCTTTAGTGTTAAAATATGGTGCTGTATTTTTAGGATAGTGTGTTTATAATGTCATTTTATGTAGATATCCACATTTATTTAATATCTTTCTTCTGCAGTTTTTATTGAAAATGCAATATTTGATATCTCAAAAACCTCATGTGATAGACAAAAACTGATGCCAGATTTGGAATCAGCACCCCAAAATTACCTTAAAACCTTCTTGGCTCTTTCGGTAAAGTCACGTACAATGGAAATAATAAAATAATAAAAATAAAACAGCAGCCGTCCTCAGGTGGAGAGCCGGTCTGTCGAACTAAGAAGATGAATCCCTGCAGTCACGAAAGCTTTAAATCGAAATTTACCGTAAAACCGTTGGAATACCTTATGCCAGAAAAAGTGTGTTGACCAGTGTAATCTATCTCTCTCGATACTTTTCTCTCTCTGTATATATAATCTATCTCTCTACATATATTTACTTTACCTCAACCTCCAATGTGTGTGTCTGTTCGGTTAATGGGGAGCGGTGGCGCAGCGGTTAGCGCTACGCTGCGCTCCGAACACGGCGGCCCGAGTTCGATTCCCGCTCACGGCCAACACCACCAGTGACGATTATCCGAACCGGTCCTGGGCCTCCCCTAGGTCGACTCAGCCTCAAATGAGTACGTGGTGAGCTGTATAAACATCGCCACTGGGGAGACAAAGGCGGCCGGCCGTGGTGGTGGCCACCCACCCCTTCATAGGTGCTAATCGCTAACAGCACTTGCCCTACAGTCTGTTAAGGCTATACAGGGGATTTTTTTTCGAAACGTCGTGGGTTTTTTGCTCTTATTTTTATTTTATATTTTATTTTATTATTTTTATTTTTATTTCTATCTACGTGACTTTACAGAAATAACCAAGAATATACAGGATATCTTTATTTTTGGTACGCCTGATTTTTTTATTCGTAAAAAAAGAAATTATTAAAAACCCAACAAGCTTTCCATGCACGTATGTTATTTTGACCCGGAATTAACATGCCGTCTTAACCCACACGGTTTAATCTTGATTTGAGGCTTTCGTGACTGCAGGAATCCATACTATTTGGTTCCTTCAGTAAAGTCACGTATTCTTGAGTTTTCAGGTCCATACTGCGTACAGCTGTTTCAATACGGGCAAAACAAAATGTGTCTATTTGTTTGTGTTTCTCCCTTGTGATGGGACAGGATGAACGTTGAGATTTATAAGGGCACGGGTGACCAATAAGGTCTGAATTGGTCTGTACTAAGGTAGGCCACTGATAAGGAGTTGACAGGTACAGTATGTAGTAGTGTAGGGTGTAGTGTATAGTGTAGTGTTTAGGATGAACATTGAGATTTATAAGTCCACGGAGTGACCAATAAGGTCTGAATTGGTCTGTAATAAGGTAGGCATTGATGAGGAGTTGACAAGATGTTAAGTGTCAAAGATTCCAAACATTATAAACAGACAACACGGTGAGTTCAATGAAAGTGTGTAAAAAANCACTATCTCCCGCGCCGATGGCTTTTCTTGAATGAATAAATTTACCTAGAGTGCCGTAGTTCCTCTGAGATGTTAACTACCTTGCCCTGTATACAGGAGGTTGTGGGCTCGATCCCAACCCTGACGCCGCGGTGGCTAGAAGGAGATGTTAACTACCTCGCCTGGTGTACAGAAGGTCGTGGGTTCGATCCCGAACCTGACGCCTCCTGCTGTATATTTGGAGTTTGCATGTCTCTCTGTCTCTCCCCTTGGTCGCGTGGAATTTTCTCCGGGTCCTCCGGTTTCACATTTAGAATCAGGTGTTTAGAATTATTTGGCTGCTGCCATAAATTTCCACGTGATGATGATACGCAACTTCGTTGGGCTGTTATTTGTGGCCAGGTGGCTTCTGAAAAGCGCTACATAGCTCGGTGGGCCTTACCTGATCAAATAAAAATAGTTAATAGCTTTGGATGCGCTGCTTCTGCGGACGTCTGGAACGCTATTCCTTCCGATATTAGGAAAACAACTGAGGAGCTATGCCACTTTTAAAAATATAATATTAACAAAGTAATTTTCTTAAAACTGATTTGTTGTACAGTAAAACCTTGGATTGCGAGCATAATTCGTTCCGGAAACTTGTTTGTAATCCAAAGCTCTCATATCAGTTGTGATCACTTGACGCTCGGCAGACAAAGCGTATTACACGTACTACTCGTATTGCAAGACCTCGCTCGTTAATCAGATTCATATTTATTTTAAAAAATTGCTCGTCTTGCAAAAAACTCGCAGACCAAATTACTCGCAATCCAAGGTTTTACTGTATTTAGTTTGTTGTCCTTCCCTCCGCACCTCTAATTAGCACGGTTGTCAACGTACGAAGCAAATGAAGTTCAACGTAAATACGTGTGTAGTGCAGTGACTTCGGAGACGATATTTGTCGAGGCACCTTTTATTAACACCCACGATCTCACTTGCACACACCCTGTACTCGCTAGCCTATCGCACAACACTAGCCGTCTAGCATCGGCGGCGCTTAGGCCTCGGCAAGGTAAGGTAATTTACCCTTTTCATGTGTTGTACCCCAGAAATTATCCTGTAATCGGGTAATTTGTATGGTGTAGGGGTAAAGGTAGGGTAAAGGTAGGCTCGTTGCTTTTTACCTTTTACCTTTTACCCTACCTGCTAAAGGGTAAAAGGTAGGGTAGAGTGATTGTATTGTGGTAAGGTAAAAGGTAGGGTAAAGGTAGGCTCGTTGTTTTACCTTTTAACTTTTACCTTACCTTGCCGAGGCCTAGGCGCTGACTAAGACAGTTAACAGGCCATCTAGCAGCGCAATGTCGAGCGAAGACGGCAGTGACGATGGCGATGCGACGACAGCAACGACGAGACAGGTTCCAGGGGCTTCCAGATGGGCTCCTCCATGACCCTTGCCCCAGTTCTTCTGCCCTGCCGACACACACACCGTGTACACGCTCACCGGCGTGTGCACTGTTTGTACACCGCAGTTGCCGCTGCTGGTCACCAGCCGGCGCTATTACACTACACGTGCACTAGAATATGTTTGCAGTTACATTTTTACTTAAAGCTTTCGTGACTGCAGGAATTAATATTTCTTGTGTCTTTCGGTAAAGTCACGTAGATAAGTTCAAAGAAAATAATAAAAAAATTACAAACAACTACGACGTTTCGATCACAACACAAGCGATCGTCATCAGGAGGAAAGATGACGATCGCTTGTGTTGTGATCGAAACGTCATAGTTTCAGGATGAAAGATGACGATCGCTTGTGTTGTGATCGAAACGTCGTAGTTTTTTGTTTTTTTATGTTCTTTTCTTTGAACCTATCTACGTGACTTTATCGAAAGACCCAAATAATATGTTGCAGTTGTTTTGAAGGGTTTGTTTTTATTATTGTGTTTACCTTTCCTATACTTTTCACTCCCCTATCAGTGTTTTGTGAGTGTTATGTTTGTTGTTGTTGTTGTAACATTCTGACCCCTGCCCCAACTGGACAAAATAGCTTCATAGCTCATCGGTTTCCTCCTGCGTAATATAAATACAATATTCTGATTCTGACTTTTGCTCGACAGATTTTTATAATATTAATATTATTTAAGCCTCTTTAGGTGCTAGTCATTTACTGTCATTATTATTATCGGGTTTATAATTTTTAAAAAACTTCCTTGGTGTGTGGTATTTGCAGCAGCGGATGCTGGCATGGTTGTTACCGCTCAAGCTCCACTCGCGTTTATCTGTTAGTCTTTTCAGTTGAACCTTTTTTTTACTTTTTTATATTTCAATTGCTTAATTAAACATAATGATGTTGATTCACTTTTCAACACACCGGTGGGCTAAAGTAGTTAATTATTTGTCCTTTGTAAACGTGACACAATTACAATTCTTATGAATAACAATTGAATGATTACCAATCTATATAATTACAACACCCTCCCCTCTTTGCCTCGAATCACTGCACCAGATTGAATTAACTGATGACGTCACCCTGATGCTGCTCTATTTAAGACCGGAAGCAACAGGAGAGCTTCACCATTCTTGCCCGATGAAGCTGATTGTAATTACCAGCGAAACGTCGGATTACTCAAATTAAAAAATGCTGTTGATTCTCTCTTCAACACACCGGTGGGCTAAAAAGTCAATTATGTTGTCCTTTGAAAAACGTGACACATTTTTTACTGTTTGGTCGTGTCGAGTGGTGGAGGGTTACGACACATTCATAAATAACGCGATCTGACCCAAAAACCTTTATTATGATTTTTTTTTACTGTTTGGCCGTATTGGGTGGGGGAGGGTTACGACACATTTATAAATAACGCGATCAAACCCAAAACCCTTTATTATGAATAATATTGGTCGCGAATGCCTACGTGTTAAACTGCTTAATTAAACATTCGTTAGTGTTTTAAAGTCACCCTCCAATTTTGAGTTTAACACAATAGAGTAAATCGTGACTGCAGGGATTAATATTCTTTGGGTCTTTCGGTAAAGTCACGTAGATAGAACAATCAAATAATAAAAATGAAAATAAAGTGAATTAAAAAAAAAACCTTTAAAACAACCTGCCTCAGCAGCTTCCCCCCTATATTATCTCCTGATGACGATTGCTTGTGTTGCGATCGAAACGTCGTGATTTTTCTATTCACTTTATTTTTATTTTCATTATTTATTGTTCTATCTACGTGACTTTACCGAAAACCCAAATAACACATTAGAGTAGTTATTGTTAACTTAATCATTGAACATCTGAGGCCTCACTTAAAGCAGCTCACATTGCAGCCTACGTGTGTTTCCGCTCCCAGGGTCTGAGCTGCTCCTCCCAGGGCCTCCCAGAGCTGTTGAGCCTGGTCTGGCTGAGCTGCTGCTTAGCGCACCTGTGCTGGAAGAGAAGCCATTGGGTTCGGCACACCTGCACCCGCTGTCTTCACGTCTGACCAGCCTGCTGTGGCGTGTGCCTGGCCAGCCTCGGCTCATGACCTGCCCGCCGTGGTGGACGCCAGTTCGTGTTGTCATTCCAAACTGGCCCGCTGCAGCCTGTGTCCCGCTCGCCTTGGCTGTGGCCTAGTTTATTGGGGTGAAATTACATTACTCAATGTTGACCCTCTGCTCCAAATCTTTGCCCATTTTTTCAAATCTGGAGGCCAAACTCTGCCATCTAAAGATCTTTCTTTGGGCCACCTTACATCCATCAGGGTTTAGGTCATGTAAGAAAGCCCGCCACTACTACACTCATGCCCCCAAATACCATTCCTGTGTTATGGTCACTCTGGCGGAAACCTTGGTCCACATACCTGGTAGCCCGTTGATGCATCCTGCGGCCACTGTCTGAGCATGCACAGCACATTACATCACCTGATGTACCTGACAGCTCCACACGTGTCGGCCTTCTTAATTTGCACTCTCTGAGTTATAAGGCTCCTTTGGTTTGTGAGTTGATCACGGATGGCCATCTTGATTTGTTATGCCTCACAGAGACATGGCACCAGCCAGATGATCACCTCCTTCTTCACCAGGTATTACCCAGCGAATACACGTTTCAGGACACGGTGGAGGTCTTGCAGTTCTCCATCGCTCATCCACCATCCTCGCCAAACTTCTATGTCGAGCATCTAGTTCTGGAATGGAAGGCCACCCAGCCGGTGACAATGGTGCCCCTTTATTGTCCCCCCAAGGCCGCCGGTTCTTTTAATGGAGTGATAACCGAGCTACTTTCCGCTCCCTGAATTGTTTTAATTTAACTCAGCATGTTAATTCCCCCACCCATATTCGTGGTCACATGCTTCACCTAGTTTGTTCCCGGGGATTGTCTGTCACCAACTCATCAATTATTAATCCTGGAATATCCAATCATTGCGCAGTGATGTTCAATCTCCTGATTCCTCCACCTAATCCTATCATAAAGCATCAGATCAGATTTCAGAATCTAAAATCAATCACTCCGGATATGTTCTCCTCGGAAATTCTCAACTAACCACTCCCTGAGGTATACATATCTACTGTGGATGCCATGGTGCAAGAAACAGTATATTGGATAGTTTGACCCCCCCCCNTGAAATCACGCTGGATCTCGGTGAAGTCTTCAACCTGGTATAACCACAAGCTTCGTGCACTGAAGGCAACTGTGCGTTCTCGAGGCTGCCGCCCGTTCCTCCGTGCACTTGCCTGACGGGCACGCACCGCTGCGCCGCACCGCCCACGTCGCCCTGCCTGGTTATGGGGCAATAGCGAATGAGGACGACGCAGGGGCGAAAGCGAAGGAGGAGGACCAGCAGGTGTCGGTGGACACCGATGATACCTTACGGCTGCCGCACGCGGTCTGGTTGCGTGAGCAGGAGGCCGATGCCTCGCTGTCTCCGCTACGTAAGTTAATTGGGAAACAGAAATCGCAATTGGCGGGCTGGAAGTGGCAGATGTTCCGGGGTAAGTCGGGATTGCTAATGTGTACCGACGGGTTGTCTGACCGACCACGCTTGGTGGTGCCCACTTCTCTTCGCTACGACCTGCTCCGTGCTCTGCACGCTGAGAAGTTGATGCACCTCGGCGTCCAAAAGACTGTGGCCGCGATGCAAAAGGATTTTTTCTGGGCCGGTATGACGGCGGACATCAATGATTTGTGCGCTCGTGCCATGACTGTGCGAAGAGGAAACCGCCTCGGAACCACTATGTACCACCGTTGCGTTCCATTGAAGTGTCTCGGATCAACGAATTGGTGGCTCTCGACATTCTGGGGCCGTTTCCCCCGTCGGCTAGGGGCAATAAATACCTTCTGGTCGGGGTGGAATATTTTCTCGATGGCCGATGGCCTGGCCTCTACCCGACCAAACGGCAGCGTCCATCACCGACGCTTTCCTGAACGGGTATGTCATGGACAAGGGGCACCTGAAAGGCTGCTCACAGATCAAGGTCGGAATTTCTCCTCTAAATTGCTTAGGGAAGTTTGCGACGCGCTAGGTACTAAGAAGGTTCGCACCTCCCCATATCATCCACAAACAGATGGTATGGTGGAACGATTCAACTGTACCCTTTCCGCTATGCTTTGTCACACGGTCAGTGATAAGCAAACCGATTGGGACTTGCACATACCAGGCGTCTTGGCGGCATACCGCATGGTTCCGCACACGTCCACGGATACTCGCCGTTTTTTTTTATGTATGGCCGTGAAAATGTTACACCCATCGATGTGCAACTGGGTACGCCGGGTAAACAACCGTCCCGCTCCCTGCCTGACCACGTGCGGGACTCGCTTGAACGAGTTACGGAAGCACGAGAGGCTGCCCGGTGTGCGACGGCCCGTGCTCAGGCAAGGAACGAACGGTACGCGCGTCGATCGCATACTCGCATGCCTTGGTCAGTGGGAGACCTGGCGTGGCTCCACTGCCCCAGGTACATCCCCTAAATTGCACAGGCCATGGCGGGGGCCTGTGACGCTCGTAGATGTTCGAAACTCGCAAAGTATCCGCGTTCAATACGGCAAACGTCGGTGGTATGTTCATTCCTCGCGACTTAAACCCTATGTTGACGCGCGTGTCGGTCCTTCATCCCCAATAGCTGACCTGCCGGGTTCTGCTGGGCCGACTGCGCCGCTTGACACGCCCGTTGATCCCAAGGGGGACTGTGTTGTGCCTCCTGCAGATGAACAGGTTCTGAGGGCTGAGGAAGCCCCCGCGGCCCCCCTCCAACGGGGCCTGCCCTGGACGTGACCATGCACCAACAACCTACTTCTTCTTCTTGGTTCTTTCGGTAAAGTCACGTAGAAGGGAAATAAAAAAAAACATAATAAATAAAATATTATGTTTTATTTTATTATTTTATTACTTCCCTTCTACGTGACTTTACCGAAAGAACCAAGAAGATGAATCCCTGCAGTCACGAAAGCTTTAAATCGAAATTTAACCTACTTCTTCTTCCAGCCTGCCACCTCCTGTTCATCCGGAAGCGAAGCGACCTTGCGCTGGGAGCGGAGAGGGTCCCGCGTCGCGTACGCGGTCGAAATCTTTTCCGTTTCGTTAACGTTCGATCATTCGCTAATTTCCTGTCGTTAACGCGCTGCAGGGGCGCCCTAATGTATGGTGTGATTTTCTTATAATTATTATGGGTGACTGTTTTACATGTTGTTAGGCGCAGGAACGCCGGTTCACCCTCGAATCGTTAAACGCACCTTGGTGCCCTAATAAGATGTCGCGGAATTGGTTCTTCACCCTTTTCCCAGCCGAGACGGCTAAATTTTTTCACCGGGGGGGGGGGGGGGTGATGTAATAACAGCCATAGAGGGTTCACGTGGGGATTGGCTTGCCGGTCCTGCTTGTAGCCAATAAGGGTTGAGATAGGGACCATGGCCCATGCGTCATCACGACAGGTCATCAGGAGTGATTGGCCCAGCCATTCGGGGTCCCAGCTAATGGGAGCCGGATGAGGGGCGTGGTCCCGGGATTGACAGGGAACCATCGAGAATGGTCAAAGCTGTCGATGAACGATTGGCTGGGGAACCACGTGACGAAGGTATTAAGAGCGAGTGAGAGAGAACGATCGAGAGCAGACTGAAACTAACAGGAGCAGGGTCACGCGCGGACGGGGGCTGGGGTTGCCACGTGCGCGGTGAGGACTCAGTGCGTAGTCTGTCCTCTCTCCGTTGTCTGCCAGCAACGGAGAGTGAGTGAGCAAGTGTATTGAATGTGGAAATAAAGGACTGATTCCGAAGCCGTCTCCGGGAGGATTATTACACAAGGATCATGTACGCCTTTTGGCGTCATCTGGTCCAACACCAACGGAGACTAGGCTCTAAGAAAAGCTGTCTCGGGTGTCGACTAATCAACTTCAAGGACAGTGCATATCATTATCATTATCAGAGTTGTTTCTTTTTGTTTGCATTTTGACTGCTTGTGTTGTGGTTATTGCAAACATGATCCCTTGTATAAAGGTGTCAGTTTTGTACCAGTTGAAAAGGTAAAAACCTACTACCAATGGGCACTGTTAACCGAGGGACAACCATACTCTGAATGAACACACTGCATGTGTTCATTGTTGAGAAGAAGAGGTTTTGGTGGTCTGCATGTGTTCCTTGACACACTGCATGTATTTATTGTCACAGTCCTGTACAAAATGTACACCAACCACTGCCCACCCCCCCCCCCCGATCTTCAGGCCATGCTTCCACCCCATATCATAGATGCTGGGCCACCCGATTATACACGACTCTGCCCAGCCACGCCCCCCCCGTCCCCACGTTGCCAGAACATTGCTCCATGGACACAAGCTCCCTTCTTCAACTCTGCTGTCCGGATCTGGAACTGCCTCCCTGATTAACGCATTGTCAGCAAAGTCACTGATTCTGGCCTTCAGGCCTTCAAATGCCGAGCTGTGCACATGGGACATTCTCCTAACTTCACCGCATGCCTTGTAGGGTACTGAGTTTTTGAGCTGCAGTGAACCATTGATTATGCTGATTAGATTGTACTCATGTCTGATATGGCTATTGTTAACAATTGCACCTAAATAGGAAAAATGATGCATCTATCCTCATGGCACTGGACTGAGACTGCAGCTTTCGACTCAATAAGACCATGGAACATTGGATTGTGTCATCCGCGTCCGGTTCGAACGCAGGTTATCAATGTGGGACAAGCAGTGTTTGACCCAACTTATTGATCCCATACGAACAGGAATTTTACGACGTTGTATTACTATTCGCGACTTAGCCTATATAAAAAAGAACATAATGGCCAAATTGATGCAAAAGTAGCACCAAAACAATTCCACAACACAGGGCTTTGACTTTGTAAATATGCAAATTTATCTTTTATCCTCAGATATAATTACCCAAAGGCTTCCATATTGCGAAAACAGGGCAAGGTTCCGATTTAAAGCTTTCGTGACTGCAGGGATTCATCTTCTTGGTTCTTTCGGTTATTATTTTATTATTTCCCTTCTACGTGACTTTACCGAAAGAACCAAGAAGACAGGGCAAGGTTCTGAGCTGGTCAAAATAACTGCGACCAGGGATCTAGCCTTGCCAACAACATCGAGGCTGGACAATGGACGAAGTAAAAAAACCAGCAACGGTATTTTGTCCACCTACGAGACCGTGTGATGGAAGGGTCTCTTGTTGAAGCTGACAAATTTCCCAACTTGGTGTTCTCCCAACGACCGGAACGTTGCAGGCTTCAAACTCCGTGCCCTGGTCCACGGTGAGATGCTCGGGGTTCTCGTGCGCGTGCACACGCAAAGAGTAGCCAATGTCTCCTCCACTCTTTCTGTGCACGTGCCTCGTATGGCCACTGCCAACAGCCAACATGTATAAGTACTCCATGGCCACCGGGGTGTACTTGTTCCCTGCCGCGGCGATCAGGAATGGCCCCATCAGGCCCAACCCAACCGGCTGATTCCTCCGGGTTACCGACGAGGCCTCAGTGGCACCGGGTGGCACGCTCGAGCTTCAGACCCTGTCGCTGGCAGTCCTGGCACCATTAGACCCAGGCCTGTGGCATCCTCGGCCAACTTAGGCGAGCGGTACGAGTGATGGAGGACGTCCTGCGTGCGTCGCTATCTATCACGAGGATTCATCTTCTTGGTTCTTTCGGTAAAGTCACGTAGAAGGGAAGTAATAAAATAATAACAACGCAAGCAGCCGTCTGAAGACGGCGCTTGCGTTGTAGCCGGAACGTCGTGATTATTATTTTATTATTTTTTTTCCCTACATGACTTTACCGAAAGAACCAAGAAGATGAATCCCTGCAGTCACGAAAGCTTTAAATCGAAATTTTACTCACGAGGATGTNCATATACCAGGTTGAGTATCAGCTGCACGTCGAGCCTCCTCGCCCTCCCCTGGCCGCCCTCTTTACCACAGCGAGGTGAGAAATCATATATACGAAATAATGTTAAATCTTGACTTAAAGCTTTCGTGACTGCAGGAATTAATTATTTGGGTCTTTCGGTAAAGTCACGTAGATATCAAAGAAAATAACAAAAAACACGACGTTCGATCGCAACACAAGCGGTCGTCATCAGGAAAAGGAGGTTAGTTGAAGCTATATATTTACGTAATACCGGTCACGTGACTGCTGGATAAGGAGATCTTGATGAGAGAGAGGCCCGCATTCAGGGTCAATAGTGATGCCAGCAACGTTGATATTACAGGCTCCATTGGCATACCCCATGTGTGTGTGTTTGTGAGGAGCGGCAGTGTAGTGATGAATATTTGAACCGGTCCTGGGCCTCCCTAGGTCGACTCAAACTCAAATGAGTACCTGGTGCAGTGTGTAAACATCGCCACTTGGGAGACAAAGGCGGCCAGGTGTGGTGCTGGCCACCCACCCCTCGTGTACCGTTCCGGCCTTCATAGGAGCTCACTAACAGCACTTGCCCCAACAGTCTGTTCAAGGCTATACAATAGATCTTTGTCTTTGTGTACATGTGTGTGCTTGTATGTGTAGTGCCATAAATTGGTCACTACGTGGCATAGCGCTGGCTGCTGGCAGGGAAGGGGATTTGCAGAGTGAAGCAGCCCTGATTGTGAGCAGGCCACGTGATAGACCAGAGAGAGGGATCTTGGGTAGAGATGACGGAGGGGATGCGTCGAGAGCCCACTCGTAGGTTCCAGAAGGGGTGTGGCCGAGGCAGAGTGAGGCCACGCTAACAGGATAAAAGGGGACGCTGAGTGAAGACTCGGGGCTGTCGTTGGAGTCGGATCCCCTCGTCGTCGCCGCTGTCGTCTCGTGCCTTCGTCACTGTCGTCGTCCACTTGATTTTAGCGCTGCTAGCAGTAGTTGCGTCCTAGCTCAGCGCCGTCAGTATCAGACGGCTAGGTTGTGTTGTAGGTTACAACCATAGATTTCGATTTAAAGCTTTCGTGACTGCAGGGATTCATATTCTTGGTTCTTTTGGTAAAGTTACGTAGAAGGGAAATATTTTTATATTATTATTTTATTATGTTTTATTTGTATTATTTTATTATTTCCCTTCTACGTGACTTTACCGAAAGAACCAAGAAGATGAACCAGAGTGATAATTGGTTCTTTACCCTTCTATCTGGCAACAAAACTGACACCTTTTTGCAAGGAGTCATGTTTGCATAGACCGCAATACCTGCAGTCATAAATACAAACAAAAGACATAACTCTGATAATGTGCACTGTCCTTGAAGTTGATTGGTCCACACCCGAGACAGCTTTCCTTCGAGCCTAGTCTCATATGGGTTGGACCAGATGACGCCAAAAGGCGCACGCCTGTTGGTGTCATCTATCAGAGTTATGTCTTTTGTTTGTATTTATGACTGCAGGTATTGCGGTCTATGCAAACATGACTCCTTGCAAAAAGGTGTCAGTTTTGTTGCCAGATAGAAGGGTAAAGAACCAATTATCATATTTTTACTGGCAAATGAGGTCCCCATAGTGAAGATGAACCAGAGTAGAGTTGTGTTTAAGCGAGAGACAGGGCATTGTGTAACAGCGTAGGGTGTGTATTGTATATAGTGTACAAAGTGTGCTCGTTGTTAAATTAAAGAATTGTCTTCAAGAGTTACGTCTCCAAGTCCGTTCGATTCCGATCCTGACGTCTGTGTATTTGGAGTTTGCATCTCCTTCTCTCTGTGGTGGATTTTTCCTTCCAACATTTTAGAATCGACATGCGTTTAGAGTATTTTGGCTGCTACTACACACGATAAGCTACTTCTTTGAGCTATCATTTGTGGCCAGGACGCTCCTGAAAGAGAGCTACACAGCTCAGTGGGCCTTACTTGATGAAAAATTTTTGTAACGGACTGTTGGGGCAAGTGCTTTTTTCGAGTAGCAGCACCTAGGGGCCGTCCATAAATAGAGATTTTTAACCCCCCTCCCATCGTCACACGGCCTCACAAAAAGTCATACCCCCTCAAATATGACGTCACAAAACTCTGCCCCACCCCCAAAAATAATAAAACATGGTTCAAATCGCTTTCAACTATTGTCATTGTAGTGCGTATTTAATGTGGCGCTGCACTCTGATGTTGTAGGACAAAAACATTTATTAAAAAGTCTAATTAAGTAGAACGTGTTGTCTATATTTATTTAAAGTTGCGCATTTTGATGTGACTTCACAT
This sequence comes from Lethenteron camtschaticum, assembly GCA_018977245.1. NCBI lineage: Eukaryota > Metazoa > Chordata > Hyperoartia > Petromyzontiformes > Petromyzontidae > Lethenteron > Lethenteron camtschaticum. The sequence goes on along the minus strand of MU249635.1, from coordinate 255,032 downwards.
TTCTCAAACCCCCCCCCCTCGTCACATAGATCGTCACAAATGTCTGAACCCCCCCCCACCCAGGTGCGTGACGTCATTTATGGACGGCCCCTAGGAAGGCCAGCTCGGCACACAAAGGGGTGGGTGGCCAGCGCCATGCCCGGCCGCCTTTGTCTCCCCATTGACACGGGGTCAAGATTATTATATCCATAAAAGAGGGGTTTTGTTGGGTTAGATCGCGTAAGTATAAATGTGTGGTTAAAGCCAATTATATTTTATCAAGGGTTTGTCACGTAATCACCACGTAGTCAATTAGTTACTACTTCAGCGCACCTCGTAAAATGAAAAAAAGTAGTTTAAGGTGTTCTTTATAGTATTATTAATTAAATAAATGGGGACGTGTCCCCGTGTCCTCACCTAGCCCTAGTGTGTCCCAGCCACGATCCAGCCACCTCCGTAGTGCCGTGTGCACACGTGCAGGTCAGCAGAGGGCAGTGCAGTTCAACCCTGCAGATCCACAGTGCAGGTTCACTATCAGAGCGTAGTGGTTGGGTGGTAGTGGTGGTGGGGGGGTAGTGGTGGTGGGGGGTAGTGGTGGTGGGGAGGTAGTGGTGGTGGGGGGGTAGTGGTGGTGGGGGGTAGTGGTGGTGGGAGGTAGTGGTGGTGGGGTGGTGGGGGTGGTGGTGGTGGTGGGGATGGTGGGGGTGGTGGTGGTGCATGTGGTGGGGGTGGTGGTGGTGGTAGTTGTGGTGGTGGGGATGGTGGTGGTGGATGTGGTGGGGGTGGTGGGGGTGGTGGTTGGTGTATTGGGGGTGTGGGGNTGGTGGTGGGGTGGTGGTGGTGGATGTGGTGGGGTGGTGGTGGGGTATTGGGGTGGTGGTGGGGGTGTGTGGGGGTGGTGGTGGGGGTGGTGGTGTTGGTGGGTGGTGGGGTTTTGGGGTGGTGGGGGTAGTGGTCGGGTGGTGGTGGGGGTGGGGTGGTAGGGGGTGGTAGGGGGTGGTAGGGAGTGGTGGTGGTGGTGGGGTGGTGGTGTTGTGTTGGTGGTGGGGTGGTGTTGGTGGGGGTTTTGGGGTGGTGGTGGTCGGGTGGTGTGGTGGGGGTGGTGGTGGGGGTGGTGGTGTTGGTGGGTGATGGGGTGGGGTGGTGGGGTGGTGGTGGGGTGGTGGTGTTGGTGGTGAGGGTGGTGGGGTATTGGGGTGGTGGTGGTGGGGTGGCGGTATTGGTGGGTGGTGGGGTTTTGGAGGTGGTGGGGGTGGTTGTCGGGTGGTGGTGTTGGTGGTGGGGTGGTGGTGGCGGCTTTACAATATCCGACTGAGGTGGTCCCCACATCTCCTTTCTCCTGGCTATCAATTTTACTGAAAAAGCGACTGCGGCTGGTTTTAGCCCCCCTGTATATATACAATATGATAAGACTCTAACTAAATGTTATTTTAGTTGCACTGTGTATTGGTGGGTTCAGAGAAAGATAATTCTCACGGTGACAGTTATTCAAAATAGTAAAATAATATTTAATGTTATAATTACTCACAATTAAGTTATCGTGCGTTTTGGATTTCATGCCGGGTCCCCATCGGTCGAGGATTTCCTCAAAACGAGTGGATGGATCGCCGCGACTTTATCCTGCTCTATTGTTGATGTGATGCTCGCCACTGGTGCGCCTTAGTCCATGGTAGACCAGAGGTATTCTTTTAATTCATACATTTATTTGAACTATTGTTCTTAACATGTGTGTACTTGTTTATGTGTTGATTCGGGGGCTTACTTGTGGTCGACTTAGGCTAGCTATGCGTGGCATAACGTTACCACACACCCACCGACCCACGGCCACACATCCAACCACGTCCACACAGCCACCCACGGCCACACACCCTACCACACCATACCCATAACAACACCCATCCATCCCCGTCCACGTCCACCCACACACTTCCACATTGACATCCACCTATCCACACCCCACACCCCCGCCCCACCCATACACTCACCCACACAAAGCCACACACCCACACAAAGCCACACACCCACACAAAGCCACACACCCACACAAAGCCACACACCACCCACGTCCACCCCTCCCCCACATCCACCCCCCTAAACACCCACCCACACACACCCACCCACACCCACTCACACACATCCATAGTCGCGCCCCCTACTGGTGTGTCTCCGTCTCTCCACGCTGCTCATTGCGAGTCGGTGAAATATGCGAGGCGCCAGGTGGGCCCGCTTCACCATACTAGGAGCTGGAAACCATCCTCGCAGCAGCGGAGGCGTCTTTTGGCTTAGCCATCGCACAAAGACGGTCACCACATCGCCTGATGAGACTGGTTGTTGTTGTTATTAACGGTGAAACGTCACGGTTACTCGAATTGTAAATATTGTTGTGGGTTTACTAATTGCCAAAGTTTGTGTTACGTGACACAAACCTTACATATTGACGTGATCTAACCCAAAAACCTCTCATGCGATGTGTGTGCTTCTGCGGCCGTCTGGAACGCTCTTCCGATATTAGGAAGCCACTGGAGCCATGCATTTTAAAATCATTATCTCGATTTAATTCGTTTTTTTTTTATGTAGAACTGCTTGTTGTGTTCAGTTTGTTGTCCTTCCCCCACACCTCCGATTAGCACGGTTTGCCACGTACGGTGCGAAAGAAGTTCAACATACATACGTGTACATGCGTATCGCTCAAGCAATGTTGGCTTCAGCCGTGGCTGCCAATCATAAGTCTCTGGCCGGCCTGGTTTGCAGCGCAGTTTCGCTATCCACTGCGCCACAACTCCACTCTGCCGCAGTTTTTAATATAATCGCCGGCGCAGAACCCCTGGGATTTCCTGTTGCTCGTTTACACTGAACGTTGTTTAATACCCGAGCCTCGGTCAGGTGCGGGTCGACTACAACGCATCGCCATCGGTTTGGTCGGCTGGGAGGCGCAGGATTACTCTAGGAATACCCTCTCAGTACGATCACACAGCGGAGCGTTTGAACGCATCTCAAGACGCCGTACAGAAGTAGTGGGTGCGTGTTTATTTGATATTGAGAGAGGCAATCTTAGGGCTCTACACGAGTCCACTGCAATTCTGTGAATCTACAGTTAAATGTAAGTCTGTGGGGGCTTGCATGTGCGTGTGTGGGTGTCCATGTGCATGTGTGAGGAGCGGTAGTGTAGCGGTTAGCGCTACGCTGCGCTACAAACTGATGCCCGGTTCGATTCCCGCTCACGGCCAACACCAGTGACGATTGTCTGAACCGGTCCTGGGCCTCCCCTAGGTCGACTCAGCCTCAAACGAGTAGCTGGTGTGATGTGTAAACATCGCCACGAGGGAGACAAAGACGGCCGGCGTGGTGCTGTCCACATACTCCCTCGTGTGCCGTGCCGGCTTTCGTAGGCTGCTTGCTAACGGCCCCTACAGTCTGTTAAGGCTACGTGGGGGATTTTTGTATTTTTCTTTTGGATAAGTACATATGCATGTCCATGGCTCTATATTAAAATATTTGAGTTTCTATGCGAGTCTACAGGTGTATGCGTGCATCTATAGATGTGTATGTACGATTTTGAGTCTATGTGAGCCTTTGCGTTTGTGTCTGTCTCCTCTGAGTGCATGGGCTTCTATGCTCGTTGGGTGGTTGACATGTAAATTAGACGAGTACGTGGGTCTCTATACAGCGTAAAACATGACACATGTACGGCCACCTCTCGTTCTATGCGAGAGTTGTGTTCTTGATAAACTTGCGCGTAACTCAGAAATCAAGTAAATGTTTGGTGCTAGGGAGAGCATGCTATCTCTACATATTTCACCGGTGACAGTGACATTATACTCACAATACTACCACACATGTTTTAAATATAGTAACAGCCTATTTAAAGAAAAAAATGAACTTAAACAAAAATACGTGTAACACGTAAGTGAGATGCTCGAGTGATGGAGCCCCCCGTACTGGGGCTGGTAGAGGGGAAGAGTAGAGATTGGTGGAGTTAGTGGAGAGAGAGGGGGGTGGGGTCGTTTTTATCGAGGCGCCGCATCCTTGGATGGAGTTGGACATTTGAACCTTATGGCGGGACCCCGGGTCCCGAATTAACGAAAGTCGAAATCGTTATTAATTATTTATTTTTGGCGACTCCGTCCCACCGCGCACACAAACGCCGCGACCCACCAGAAATCAATCTCTCGTTCTTCACCGAGCACCCGTCGTTGCCAAAATTGCCGTAGTCATATACAAACTTTGATTAGCGCATCGTGTAGAGCTCGTGAGAAATAGATTGCCATATCGTTCGCCTTCAACAGACATACAATTACGTCGCAACGCAGTTTATGTGAGAACCGGGGCTTCTGTGACCCAAGGGTCTCGTCATAAGGTTATTTTAATGGACGTACAGGTAGGCGAATCTGTGCACAAGACAAAGTTCACAAGATCTTCAAAATGGCGCGCGAGATGCTGTCCCTCGCTTGTGGTTGTTGTCGTACTGCTGCACCAGGGGCGGTTTCTTCATTAGGGCGATTGGGCGACGCACCACCAATGTCATTCAACCACAGAGTCACGCTAGCCGTCACTGTGCCTCTGGATATAGTCCAATCAGCGTCATGTCACGTTCTGTGGAGTACCGCCTCTTTTTGGGCGATTTCACTCCGGCTGAGAATCGCCCAGAGTGGTCCCATAGACTTACATTCAAAGATTTTTTTTCGAACGGGGGCGCTGAAATGCATTCTCTATGGCTTCCGGGAGGGCTCGCACTAACGTGCTTACGTCATCATACGTAAGCACGTTGCATCCAACAATATTATTTGTCGCCACCTAGTGGAATCTTTAATAAAAGAAACTTGAGTGGATTGTATTAATAGTGAGTATAGAAACAAACAATATGTATTGTAAGAGTCACTTTATTTTTCATTAATATTAAAGAAGTGAAGTTGCCTTTACATGCTTAAGCTGTTAATTTATCCTTTGCATGGGTGGACCTTATCCTTATAAATCATCCAGACATTTGCCCCCCTGAGAGATTTTGCAGGAGCCGCCACTGTGCTGCACCCTCAGGCAGCATTGGTTCATGTAACTTTGCCGCCCTGACCTAACGATTCAGCTCGCCGTGCGTTCCGCGACACCATGGCCCAATACACTGGGGCGCGTTATCCACCGACAGTTTTTAAGTGCAGAACAAAAATAATTGTACATTAATGGAACGCACCGTTTGATAGTCGCATAACGTGCACGCGCGTTAAACGCGAGGCGACCGCATTTCGAATTCCTCGTGCTCCATGACACACTCTGTCTCGTCATAACGTCCCAGCCAATAGCACGTGGTTTCTATGTCCATAACGAGCAATATTCATGTGTGTCAACATCATCCACACCGAGGCACTCTTTCCTCGAAACTCTTCCCTCCACACGTGCAGATCTGCTGATGATGTATAACGATGATAACAGTTCCATAGCATCTTTCCAGGGGTGGAGCTGCATCTCAGTTGGTTCGCTTGGGGGGGGACTTCATCCAGCAGTGGGCAGATCGTGGCTGTCGATGATTGATGATGACGGCTTCTTGTCTCGCCCTCCATAGCGACGGTGATGGCGGGTTCGTCTGACGACGACAACGACGTGGAAGGCATCAAAATTTACAGGAGCCGCGGAGTTGTGGTTAAAATAACAAATAACACGAAGTTCACGTTGGGAGATGCGAGGTGAGCACAAAGAGCAGCTAAGTGTAGCCGGACTGCCCTGTCCCTCTCCTTCCGTCGTGAATCCTAACAAGGGGGACATGTCGGTAACATAGACAGAAATACAAATAATACAGTTCGGACACAATGACGAGTAGATATTGTATTATGTCCTCTGGAGAAGTGGGCGACTCCACAGCTGAGCACCGGAGATTTGTGGAACGGAAAAACATTATTTCAAAGTATTTGTATTCAGGCATTTGCCCAAAACATCTGTAATGCCTCCTAAATTTCCTAGTTCCTGATAATACTTAAACGAAACAATACGTACCTATATAATAAGTAATAATACATTATTTTTTACATCAAATTATATTAACAATATGTAAATTCGAGACATTTTACTTACAACATTTCAAACAATAATTATTTCTTATAAAATATAACCTCAGTGCAATGTTAAAACCAAGCGCTAAGTCAGCCATTTTGTGCCTTCTCAATGAACAGCACAACGCAACACGATAACACCAGATGTTATCAACTATTACAACAAACAACTTCTATTTGCATCACCAAAACACTCTAATTATCTTCCAACTCCATTATATCTACTTAGTCGAGTTGAATTTATCAAAATAAACGTGTTGTTAATACTCGTAACAATAATTAACTCCCCACGAGGACGGTGCCATCTTATTATAATATTTCCCACGAAAAAACGACAAACAATGTAATACAACTAAAACATAAGTGAACATCTCGTAGCTGCAAGAAACCAGACACACCCTCCACTTCACAACACAGCAGCTCAATCTCTCTCAATGGGATTGAGCACCAGTGTTAATATTCTAGACCCAATTATTATAAGTATTTTATATATTTAAATCAACTTTAAAATCAAAGAATTAATTGTGCATATCTTCATTACCACCAATAACGTAATCAGTAGTCAATTAACATTACCCAATTCCTATCAGTCGATTAACATTCAAATAATATCAATTTAACGGTTATATATTATTATATTACACCACAGTGCACGTGGGCTCGGGGTCCTATGCCTAGTAATCATTGACTTCTCATAGAATACAACATTTCACCTGGCTCTCCATAGCAATTAGCAGTGCACAATTATGTGTCTGATTAATCAAAGTTGAGCTCACACCAGCTACACATGCACATTATACACACAGCCACACACTATAAAGGAGATCAGAGACACGGACATCGACAAATAAAATGCAGCTAAAAACGACAAGTGCGCAAAGAGGCACACGTTTGGAATTCGACTGAGAGGCAGAGGGAGAGCATGGGGAAATCGAGAACACACACAAGTTGAGAGACATCATGTTGACTGTTAAAACAATGGCTTAGGCAGGACATAGATGATGGCCTGTGGGAGAGACCAACCATGGAGTGGCAGTGAAACGGAAACACGCGAGCTTAAGGAGACATTCATGAAGCAATGGATGGCTGCTGCGAATGATTTAATGAAAGAGGGTTTGGTGTAAAATTGAGTTGTTGTTTTTGCTGATGAACTAGGTACTACATGGAGAGTGGAACTCACAAAGCCTTCCCTAAAACCCCAATAAATCCGGACGGGCAAGGCCTCTACGGCTTCCACAAGAAGATTGGGCTGAGCGGCTGTCATGGGACCATGACTCTCCGCTTCAGCGGCCACGATCACTGCCTGAAAATCTTCTTCAAAAACATGCCAGGTGCCGGCCCGAAATCATTCTCCGTGTGCGTCGAAAATGACCCCGTGTACGACATCGGCCCGCGCACGCATAATGAGATGATCAGGAACCAAATAAGCCCGAGCAGCACGTTCAGCCAAGCGCCGGCGGGTAACGAGGTGTCGGTGACGAATGAGGAGCTCATGGTGCGGGCGAGGGCATCAATGAGCGAACAGAAGAGGGCAGTTATCTTCTTAACGGTGGAGTCGATGATGCCCAAGGTAAGATGAGGATGACGTGACATCCCCTTATTGATTTAAGATACGGGGTGCGGGGAGGGTAAGGGGGGTCCCAATATACGTCGGGGGCTAGGGACCGGAAAGTTGCGATTTATATTGAAAGGATGTATTATGGAATACTACATGTTAATGAACCACAGAACTATTTTGTTCAGCTGAGCAATCTTCTACGACAAGAGGTTTTTGTTTTGGTTAGATCGCGTAAATATATAAATGTGTCGTTAAACACACCACAACCACACAGCCAAATAGTAAGGGTTGTCACGTAAACAAAACATGGCAATTCGTCACTAACTGAGCTCTCAATACTCTGATAGTGCACTGTTTTTTTTAGTTGTATGCCTTTTGGCGTCATCTGGTCCAACACCAATGGAGACTAGGCTCTAAGAAAAGCTGTCTCGGGTGTGGACCAATCAACTTCAAGGACAGTGCATATCATCATTATCAGAGTTGTTTATTTTTGTTTGTATTTTGACTGCTTGTGTTGTGGTTATTGCAAACATGATCCCTTGTATAAAGGTGTCAGTTATTGTACCAGTTGAAAGCGTAAAAAACTATTACTATAACTAGCAAGATGTTTGGAAAAACAAAACATCCAAGTCAGATTTGGCACGATACATAAAATACCGAAATTAATATCTGGTACAAAATGTATTACTGAAGCTATCAACAAAAGGTGAGTACCGGATTAATTGCACTTGTCGCAAATGCTATTTTGGGCAAACAGGACGAACGATCATCACGAGACTTAAAGAACACCAAATAAATATTAAATACTTCCAAATACAAATGTCAGCAGGGGCAGGACACGCGTGCCAACAAGGACACTCAATTGATTTTGATAATGTTGAAGTTCTATGCAAAACTAGCTACTACTGGCCAAGACTATTTAGAGAATCTATCGAAATTGAAAGAAAAAATAATAATTTGAACCGTTCGGATAGCTACCGACTTAGGACTGCGTGGAAGCGAATAATCAAATAATATGTTGTTTAAATGCAGGCCTATACAGGCCACCATACTTCAAAAGGGATACCGTTGGTACGGCTATTTTAGTACACACAATGGACAGGAAGGACAAGATCAATGGGCTCGCATAATGCGCATGCATAATGTAAGTATAGCGCAGAAGTGTAGTCACCACATCTACGCGTCTATATAAGGAACGAAACAGGTGGACTTCTCTACAAATCTGGCTGTCGCCTGATGAAGCTAGTTGTAACTACTGGCGAAACTTCGTACTCAGATTGTAAATGTTGTGGCTTGGCTCTCCATCACAACGGTGTGCTGTACTGGTGACGAATTGGCATGCTCTGTTTACGTGACAACCCTTACTAGTTGGCTGTCGGATGGTAGTGGGTTTAACGACACATTTATATTTATGCGATCTAACCTAAAAAAACTCTGTTATGGATGATATTGGTCGCGAAAGCCTACGTGTTAATTCCTCTACGAGATTTGATGAGTCAGCCCCGCGCTGGTAGTGAGTTTGTGTGTGGGGGGGCATTTTAAACAGTACATTGTCGTGTTCTGACTTACGAAGCAGTCCGACTTATGAACGGGTCCCAGGAACGAATTGTGTTCGTAAGTCCAGAACTGTCCCGTGCAAATAAACCGGCCGAAGCCCCAAGGGAGGAGTCACCGACGCTGACAATGCGAGGCCGGTCCGGGGAGGAGAAATGAGCAAAGCAGCCAGGGGATAGGCCAGCAGGGAATTCAAAAGGAAAATTGCAGGAAAGGGAGGACGGGTAAGAGAGACGGTTAGAGGTGGTGGAGGGAGAGCGGTGAAGAGGGGATTGGTGAGAGAAGTTAGAGTAGAACTAGGGGCTGCCGGATTTTCAAAAACGCGGGATAATATAATCACTAACGCATACCATGGTGTGTACATTTTTTAGTGCTTAACATTTGTTTACAAATAGACAACAATTAATATCCCTACTGTAAAAGGTTACGGTTTTTACTGTACCGTACTTACCACTCCAATCTCGAAGACTCTGCATGGGGTGATGTACGTAGTACGACTACGCTCTTGTTTCAACAACAACAACATGTGTTTGACAATCGCCCAATTTCACACACTTTTCGTCGGATCGCACTGTGTGCATTTTCTGTTTTTATTACTGTAGTTATTAGTCGTGAAGAATGTATATAGTGCAGTATTTTCATTGTTTAAGTTTTTTGTATTTAGGTGTATAGTGTACCGTATGTAATATTTGACACTGAAATCAAGCATAGCTACTTTTTTGTCATGCACATGGTGCCAATTGCTGGATTTATACATCCTTTGGAGCGGTTTTGCCGGATCAGTACAGGACCGCCGGATAATGTTGGAAGCCAGATAACTACGCGCCGGATAATCGATGATTAGCTGTATAGTTAACGTGATGGGGGCCTACTGGTTACATGGCTGGCAGGTTTTTCCAGCAGGTGGGCAACCGCTAAATATGACAAAAATCCTGCTCTTGGCATCTCCAGGAACTCGGCAACGCAAATGCCGAAGGGGCTTTGTCGTGATGCTGTTGCAGAGGTCGCAACCGGGTACCCGATACCCGTACCCTACCCGACTACCCGTACCCGGCCGGGTACGGGTACCCGTTTGCGACCCTGGTGCGGCCGGTTACGGGTATGGGTAAGGAATCAAAACCCGTTTGCGACCTCTGTGCTGTAGATCCCTGTGCAAGATGGGGGAGGGCCGATACAGGAAATAATAAACTATCTAAAGTTCTAAAGGTTTCATTTTACCAGGTAAGGCGCCACTGAGCTGCGTAGCTCTTTTTCAGAAGCAACCTATCACAAACTATAGCTAAACGAAGTGGCTTATCATCACCACGTGGGAATTTATAGCAGCTAAATAATCTCAATACGTATGTTAATTCTACTGGTAGGAACCACCTGGTTCCACCAGCCCACAGGGGATTATTGTGTCCGTCCGTCCGTCGTGGCCGACTGTGAGGGCGGGCACAAGCTGGCGTGAAGACGTTAAACGTTGAGTTTTATAAGGACACCACGGGGTGACCAGCCCCTCCCCGCCCAGCCCCACCCCTCCCACCCAGCCACCCCTCCCACCCAGCCCCACCCTCCCACCAGCCCTCCCCACCCTCCCCACCCAGCCCCTCCCACCTCCCCACCCAGCCCCTCCCCACCCTCCCCTCCCACCCAGCCCCTCCCCACCCTCCCCTCCCCACCCAGCCCCTCCCCACCCTCCCTTCTCCACCCAGCCCCAACTCTCCCATTTTTGGATGCACGACGGACGGACACAATAATCCCCTGTGGGCTGGTGTAACCAGGAGGTTCCTACCAGTATGAATATTCTTATTCTGACACGCCGACCGTGCAGCAGAATTAACAGGCGAGTTGTGGTGCAGCATCCACAGCTCCGGGCCACGGTAGCATCTGAAGCTCGACTCGCGGTACACATACAGAACCGTAAACACTGAGAGTAAGCGAGTGCAGTAGAGAGGAGGAGGAGGAGAAAAAGGAGGAAAAAGAGGAGGAAAATAGGAGGAGAAAGAGGGGGAGGAAAGAGAGGAGGAGGAAAAAAATCCTTCCTCATTGGCTAGTAAAGTTGGCCGCGAGTTCGGCGGATGAGGAGGAGTCGGATTTAAAGGGAGCATCCAAGGAGGAGGTCTCCACTCACCCCCGGCCACACGGCGTTCAACTTCTCTCCGCGCCGAGCACCACCGGGTTCACTGCAGCCCCAGGAGTCTCGCTCAGGGCGGTGAGTCGATCACCTAAACGATTATTAACCATTAAAAAAAAAAATAATTTACCAGGTAATGCCCCACCGCTTGAGCTATGCAGTAGCTCTCTTTTTGTTCAGAAGCGACCTGGTTTTCACAAATCATAGCTCAACGGAAGTGGCAGCTGATATCATCATCATGTGTGACAAATGTATAGTGGCAGCCAAATACGCTCGACACGCCGTGATATTTGATTCAAAAATGTGGGAGGGAAAAAAAACCTGGAGGAGATTCAGATACAAATTCTACGCGACCACAGGGAGAGAGACGCGCACTCCAAATGCACAGCAGGCGTCAGGGTCAGGATCGAACCTACGAATTCCTGCATACTAGGTGAGATAGTTAAGATCTAGCCACTGCGGCGTCAGGGTCGGGCTTGAACCCACGAACTCCTGTATGCTAGCTACCGTGGTGTCAGGTTGGGATTGAACCCATGTCCTCCTGCATACCAGGCGAGGTAGTTAACATCTCTTTCTACTGCTGCATATGAAAGCCTCCCCCACATCGTGTGGGCCACGAGCGTTGTCATCCATACTACGTTTTTGGGTTAGATCACGTAAATATAAATGTGTTGTGGGGGCCGTCGGCCCCGGGGTCCCTCCCGCCTGCATCCCCTATTCCGTTTACGTTACCCCACCTCCCTATTACTCGCTACGGTTTCGCCGGCATTCGAATGCGACGCCCCTACTGTTACAGCCTCGCGCCGCGCTCCCACGCTGCGAGCATACGTGCGCACATCATCGTCAATCAAACGCCGTGCTCGCAGTATAGCCCTGTGCGGCACGTTACCAATGCGCATCCGTATCCGACATGTAACGAACGTATGCACACACACACACGCCGCTCCGTGCACTCCAACTCCACACCAACTACGCAAGTTATGATCGCGCACCTGTATCACACACGGAGTGAACACACGCGACACCCACTCTTGCGCCGCTCTGCGCAGCGCTCGCCGTCTGCTGGCCGCTTGCGTTATGATCGCGCACCTGGGGTACGCCGATTTCGCACGACGAGAGCTTACGCAAACACAGTACCACACGCGTTCCCACACGCAACCCGCGCGCTCAGCTCCGCGCAGCGCTCACTCACGTGGCGAACCACTGTGCACACAGCGCACCCGATTACGCTATGATCGCGCACCTGGGGGACGCCGATTACGCACGCTGCGAGCTTACGCACACACGGTACCACACGCGTTCCCACACGCTCACACTGCACGACAAGATCACGCGAGACCACGCTTCGCTATTAATGATTTATTACCTGATAACTAATGTTGAATTAGTGAGTCGACGAGGCTGGCCTATTCCACTAAACCGGCACCTATTCCCTATTTATCGGCTATGATTCTAATTCCCCTTCTTACTCACTGTTAAGTGTCCACGGCGGTCCGCTGATCCTTGTGTTAACCGCGTGCCTCGGTGCGTCGCACGGACGTCCGGGTCGCTGGCTCGAGCTGCGTCTGGTCGCCTGGCGCTGGAGTAAGAGAGCCATTTCCCCTCTGCGCTCCTCTATTTATCCTCCCTACCTCCAAAGGGGATGCTGCGCTGAACAATGGGCTCGTGCACCCCAAGCCCGCGCACGGCAGTCCCCAGGCGCTGTTGATATGCTAATCAGTGTGCTGCGTGCGGCGTAATCCTAATTACTCCCTTACCCTTCCTACAATGGGGCTGCGCGCTCAAGCGCAATTATCCCAACCCCCATGACTATGCGCAACAGCCCCTGTGACCCCGCTATTCATGCTGTCCCGTGCCTCCCCTGCTTGCCCCGTCGACTCGTGGGGGTGTGTGTGGGGGAAATGCGCCTCAACCGCGGTGGCCGAATGCCCCACGCCGCGACCACACCATATTAAGGCCGGCAGCAGCGCCGCGGTACCACGTAGCACGGGGGAGGTCATCCAATTCCCTGATCGCCGGAAACCGTAAGAATTAATCCCGATAAGGGTCTCTCGGATAAAAACCGGTCGATCAGGTAACCTTCCCTTCCAGCTCTATGGGGGGGGGGGGGGGGGGATGCGTGCGGGTGTGTGCTTATGTGGGGCGGGTGATGGGGGGCAGTGCGGTGGGGGAAGCCGGGCGGCTCCCTGGCTCGGCAGAGCGGCCCCGTCGTTGTGGCACCACAGTGTCGTTAAACCCGCCCCCACCCAACACGGTCACTTAGTATGGTTTGTTAAGTAAAACATGCCAAGTCGTAAGCCTAATTGTTACCATTTACAATTGGGTTTACTCTCCAACACATCAGTGTACTGTGCTAGGAACGAATTGCCACGTTTTGTATCCGTGACAAACCCGGACGAATTGGCTGTGTCGGGTATTGGCGGGTTTAACAATACATTTATAATACTTGTTTTTTTACCCTTCTATCTGAAAACAAAACTGACACCTTTTTACAAGGAGTCATGTTTGCATAGACCGCAATACCTGCAGTCATAATACAAACAAAAGACATAACTCTGATAATGTGCACTGTCCTTGAAGTTGATTGGTCCACACCGAGACAGCTTTCCTTAGAGAGACTAGGCTCTAAGGAAAGCTGTTTCGGGTGTGGACCAATCAAGCACATTATCAGAGTTATGTCTTTTGTTTGTATTATGACTGCAGGTATTGCGGTCTATGCAAACATGACTCCTTGTAAAAAGGTGTCAGTTTTGTTGCCATATAGAAGGGTAAAAAAACAATTATCATATTTTCACTGGCAAATGAGGTTCCCATAGAATACATTTATATTTAGGCGATCTCACGAAGGTTGTTGTTTGACTACTCAACTTTGTTCTCCTATAACGCCGTGGTGGTCGTTGCTTTCCTGCAGAACAACGCGTTATGGAAAAACCGCGTTATAATAATTATACATATATAGTTTTGTTGACCTGTGCCTAACGCCTGACACTGTACGCTGTGTGTAACACTGGCTTGGCTTCGTGGATTTTCATGCAATTACAATTTTTTTAATGAAAGGTTTATTATTAAAATTGTAATTTATTAGTAGTTTAGATTCGAAGCTTTCGTGATCGCAGGAATTACTCTTTGGTTCTTTCGGTGAAGTCACGTAGAAAGAAATTTAATAATAATAGAATATGACGTTTCGATTGTAACACAAGCAACCATCATCAGGTACGAATGATTGAGAAAACAAACCTCTCTCTCTGTTTGTCTCTGTGTGAGTCTCTCTCTGCTTGTGTGTCTGTGTCTCCGTGTCTGTTTTGTCTCTCTCTCTCTCAAATGTATCAATCTTTGGAAGAACGTAATCAACCAGGTAGTGTGTTGACTGTTATGTTAGCCGCCTCTCTATATATACCGACGTGACTTTACCGAAAGAACCAAAGAGTAATTATTAGTTTGTTATTACAAGAATAATCACTTTTCTCCAAAAATATACCAGTACCGCTTTTGATAAAAGCCAAGTGCGCCCCTGATTTTGTATTTTATATTTTCGTTTTGCACACCATTACATAATAATAATAATAAATATCTATTCAGTTCATTTGTGTGTGACAATCGTTTTTTTTACATCGAATATAAATTGAAATAAAGAAGCAGAATCACTTTTAATTTGAACTCAGTGCAGTTTCACTTTGATGACTTATGTCCATGAGGCTCGGTACGACCTCGTGGATCTGGGTGCTCCGTGTGAGCCCGTGGGTCTGTGGGTATCGGTGTGAGCCTGTGGGTCAAGGTGTGAGACCGCAAGTGACTATGTAAGATAGATCAATCAGTTTCAAGGTTAATGCATATATTATCAGAGTATGTTTTTTGTTTGCATTCTGACCACAAGTATTGTGGTTAATGCAGACATGGATCCTCATAAAAAGGTTACAGTTTGGTATTTTTACAACTTAACACCTGCTTTTGTTGCCAGAAAAAAGGGGAAATACTTATTGCTAAGATAGATCTCCTTAAGAGACTGTCTATTTGGCGATAACTCAGGGGGTCGGTAACCCGCGGTTCTCATTAAGGATTGCTTCGTGATGTTATGTATGAAGACCACCGTCTTCGTATTGACATGCATAGCGGCTCTTGAAATATTGAGGCGTTTTTTTCCAAATAAAAAAAATGGCTCTTATCATTTTGGTTTTCGAGCCCCTTACAGACCTCAAAGTAAGTACATTCGTAACAAGCTACATCCCCTTTTGTTGATCAAATGCTGGATGAAAGCGTACTTAGCGTGCCATGGTGGCTAGGAGATGTTAACTACCTTGCCTGGTATACAGGAGGTCGTCGCTTCGATGCCCGACCCTAAGGCCTTCTCTATATTGGAGTTTGCGTCTCTCTGCCCCCCGTGGTTGTGTGAATTTTTCTCCGGTTTTTTACCTCCACGTTTAGTCAACATCACGGCATTTAGAATATTTTGCTGCTTTAAATTTCCACGTGATAAGCCACTTCGTTGAGATATCATTTGTGAGGAGCAGGTCACTGAAAAAAGATCTATATAGCAGCCATAATAGAGGTGTTTTGGGTTAGATCGTGTAAATATATAAATGTGTCGTTAAACCCGCCACCACCCGACACAGCCAATTAGTAAGGGTTGTCACCTAAACAGAACATGCCAATTCGTCACTAGTACAGCACACCAGTGTGTTGGAGAGCCAAGCCACAACATTTACAATCTGAGTACGACTTTTCGCCAGTAATTACAACTAGCTTCATCAGTCAATAGCCAGATTTGTGGAGAAGTCCACCTGTTTAGTTCCTTTTATAGAGGCGTAGATGTGGTGGGGGAGATTAATGAGTCAACGTACATTATGCTGCGCATTATGCGAGCCCATTGATATTGTCCTTCCTGTCCATTATGTGTATTAAAATAGCCGTACCAACGGTAATCCCTATTGAAGTATGGTGGCCTGTATAGGCCTGCATTGAAACAACGTATTATTTGATGATTTGCTTCCATGCAGCACTAAGTCGGTAGCTATCCGAACGGTTCAAATTATTTTTTATTTCTTTCAATTTCGATAGATTCTCTAAATAGTCATGGTAAGTAGTAGCTAGTTTTGCATAGAACTTCAACATTATAAAATCAATTGAGTGTCCTTGTTGGCACGCGTGTTCTTCTCCTGCTGACAGCTGTATTTGGGAGTATTTAATATTTATTTGATGTTCTTTAGTCTCGTGCTGACCATCGTCCTGTTTGCTCAATTTTCCACAAGTGCAGTTAATGCTGTACACACCTTCTGTTGATAGCTTCAGTAATACAGCTTTTGTACCAGATATTAATTTCTGTATTTTATGTACCGTGCCAAATCTGACTCAGATTTTAGTTTTTACAAACATCTGGCTAGTTTATCAGTTACTCCCACAATTTACCATATTTTGATCATTCTGATCGTATACAGGCTACCATACTTCTGTAATAAAGCTCGTTGAGGCGACTTCTGGAATCCGTCTTTTATTCAACTTGTATTACAGCTTTCCTTCACGCTGCTGACAGGCAGCGTGAGAGGGACAGATAGAGAGAGAGACACACTGCCACGTAGCCCCCTTCCTCTGTTCGTTCCCGTTCTGACCACGTGTCGTTTGTCTGCACCCCTATTTATTACCCGGGTCACGTGGTACGTTTCTGCCAATCCTCGTTAGCCTCCATGGAATATTCCAGGCTCCCTCGTAAGCTCCCGGGACCACGCCCCTGACTCATCTCCCCATGGCTGTGGCCAAAGCTAGCAGAACCAATCCTTACAGCTGTCACCTTTCCATTACGTCAGGGCCATACCCCTCGGCTTCCCCCCATTGGCTGTAAACCAGGACCGGCAGAGCCAATCATCATGACGAGTTGTGATACGTCAGTGAGCCGGATATATCCTCACATTACACTTCAATAGGGATTACCGTTGATACGGCTATTTTAATACACACAATGGACAGGAAGGACAAGTTAAAGGGGCTCGCACAATGTGCATGTATCATGTACATTGACTCATTCATTGCCCCCACCCCACCCCACGTGGTGCAAGAGCGCAGAAGCGTGGTCACCACATCTACGCCTCTAATTAAGGAATAAAACAGGTGGACTGCTCCACAAATCTGGCGGCCGCCTGATGAAGCCAGTTGTAATTACTGGTGAAACGTTGTACTCAGATTGTAAATGTAGTGGCTTGGCTCTCCAACACACCAGTGTGCTGTACTAGTGATTAATTGGCATGTTCCTTTTACGTGACAACCCTTACTAGTTGGCATTGCAGGGTGGTGCGGGTTTAACGACACATTTATATATTTATGCGATCTAACCCAAAAAACTTCTATTATGGATGGTATTGGTCGCGAAAGCCTATGTAACGCATTCCCGCGGAGGGAGCTGGTAGGAACGTTTGGTTGCTTGGTCAATGGCCAGGGTCAACGGCGGCGTGGTGTATTCCGCAAATATGCCCGACTGAGGGCGGGCACAAGCCGACGTGAGTAGGTTAAACGTTGAGTTTTATAAGGGCACCACGGGGTGACCAGCCCCTCCCCACCCAGCCCCACCCCTCCGACCCCCCACCCAGCCCCACCCTCCCGACTAAGCCCCTCCCCACCCTCCCCACCCAGCCCCTCTCCCCGTTCGCCCCACCTCGGTCGAAGAAGAAGAGACACAGGGCATAGCCACGACCAGATGGCGCACGCAAGGCCGGGGACCGAATTGGTGGTGTACAAAGGCAAGACTGTGGAAGCCATCCTGGCTGGAATGAGCACAAACATCAAAGTGGCCATCGAGATCAGCAACAAGTCGAAATATACCCTGCACAAACAATCGTGAGCATAACCCTATCGCTCGGACACTACTTACGTGCACTGCTTTGTGTGTTTTAGTTTGTCGTCCTTCCCCCACACCTCTGATTACCCCGGTTGTTACGTATGGTGTGGAAAATGTTCAACGTGCATACAACTAGCTCACACATACTCACGTAAATATAATAAAGTTTTGTTTTCGAGGTAAGAACAGGCATCACAGCAATATTTTCCTCTCAACATAGCATCCCCGTCCCATATAATAATTCTGCACCCAGCCTTGTATGCATGTATGTTGAACCTATTTCTCACTGTGTAATCGAGGTGTGGGGAAGACAAACTATGGGTATCTATGCAAGTCTATGGGTCTCTTGTGAGGCTTGGTAGAACTTTTGTCACACCGTTTGTAGCCAACCGTAGGTACTGGCTAACAGCAGTTGTTAGCCGGTAGGGGTGGCTTGGAGGTCATAGTGGTGAGCTGCCACCGCTGAGGTTCTGGATTCAAATCCAATGTTCAGCCCTTTGATTAAACTGGGCTTGCCCTTTGTAGTGAACCGATGCGTCCAGCCTAGTGACTAATGACTGCACGCAGCAACAACAACAAAACAATACATTTAATTCCGGTCTGAACTTCATTTGCCGAAATTCCAGCTCCTATAATTACATTTGCTGGTGTGGCTGTAATGTGACAACGGCATTTTTCTGTGGCAGGACGGGTGAGAAGTACTACCCCACAACATTGTAGACCAGTTGGTCACGTGAAGACCCGAGGTAGTGCTGTGATATTCGCTTCTTTAGGCACATTCAAACAAACAAACACACACACTTCTGTGCGGCATCCCTCGACCTGTGCCGGTTCATGCATCGTGCTAACTGCCACGCCCACCCACTCTATGTGGTCGCCACGGTGGATAGGAGATGTAACTACCTCGTCTAGTATGGAGGAGTTCGTGGGTTCAATCCCACCCTGACGCTTGTATACTTTGAGTTTGCATGTCTTTCTCTCTCCGTTTTCACATAGATTTTTCTCCAGATCCTCCGGGTTTTCCCTCCACATTGATCATCAACATGCGTTTAGAGTGATTGGCTGCTATACATGTAGCTCAGGGCCTTATCTGGTAAAGTAAAAACAAGTTAAGTTTCGTTGCTGCGTCACTGCTGCCTCCTTGACGCCGCATAAGCTGTCGTGCATTGCTGGAGAGGGACTCTTTCCTGGGCTCCCTTCCTCCGCTCTCTCGAGCTATGTTAACAGCCCACTCTATAATACTTCTCTACACAACAGCTGGTGCTACACCTGGACCTGCTCGGAACTTTCTGGGCCCTTAAATTCGTCACCACCTGCTGTGAATCTGCTCCCCCCACCTCATTTAACTCACCAACACAATGCACATCCATTTCACTCATAACACTCTCCCCCCCTACCCCCTGCTCACATACTTTAGATGTTTCCTGGATGCTGGTGTGGAGGAATACTCCCCACACTCAGAAATCATCTCCGGTGAGAAGCGAGCCTGTGGCTTCCGTAAGCTCAACATGTCACTGAAGGGCTGTTACGGGGTCCTGCGCTACTGCATCAAGGACAACAGCAAGTGCCTGGACATCATGTTCAGCAACCCCTACTCGAGCGGCGTCTTCAGCCGAGAGGTGGCCATACAGCTGCAGGACCTCGCCAACGTGGCCGCACCATCCGCCAGGCTCCTGACCGAGATGTACAACTCGAAGGTGACGGAGGATACATTCGACAAGAAAGGAGCGGGGGACTCCAACGCCGTGGTGGAGGACAAAAAGGAATTGAACATTAAGGTGACGGCCAACATGCAGGACAGCGCGGAGTCCATCGTCCGTATAGAGCTGACGGATATTCCTCACGCAAAGCAGATCATTGTAAAGAGCTCTCCAGCCATGAGCGAGTAGGGTTGCGCTTTAAAATCACCATCATCAGATTGACAAAGGCATTTTTCTTTATAACCTCGGATTAGCACGGTTGGCTATGTATGGTGGGAAAGATTTTCAACATATATATACTGTGAGGGAAAAAGTATTTGATCCCCTGCTGATTTTGTACGTTTGCCCACTGACAAAAGAATTATCAGTCTATAATTTTAATGGTAGGTTTATTTGAACAGTGAGAGACAGAATAACAACAAATCCAGAAAAACGCATGTCAAAAATGTTATAAATTGATTTGCATTTTAATGAGGGAAATAAGTATTTGACCCCCTCTCAATCAGAAAGATTTCTGGCTCCCAGGTGTTTTTATACAGGTAACGAGCGAGATTCGGAGCACATTCTTAAAGGGAGTGCTCCTAATCTCAGCTTGTTACCTGTATAAAAGACACCTGTTCACAGAAGAAATCAATCAATCAGATTCTAAACTCTCCACCATGGCAAGACCAAAGAGCTCTCCAAGGATGCCAGGGACACGATTGTAGACATACACAAGGTTGGAATGGGCTACAAGACCATCGCCAAGCAGCTTGGTGAGAAGGTGACAACAGTTGGTGCGATTATTTGCAAATGGAAGAAACACAAAAGAACTGTCAATCTCCCTCGGCCTGGGGCTCCATGCAAGATCTCACCTCGTGGCGTTGCAATGATCATGAACGGTGAGGAATCAGCCCAGAACTACACGGGAGGATCTTGTCAATGATCTCAAGGCAGCTGGGACCATATTCACCAAGAAAACAGTTGGTAACACACTACGCCGTGAAGGACTGAAATCTTGCAGCGCCCGCAAGGTCCCCCTGCTTAAGAAAGCACATATACATGACCGTCTGAAGTTTGCCAATGAACATCTGAATGATTCAGAGGACAACTGGGTGAAAGTGTTGTGGTCAGATGAAACCAAAATGGAGCTCTTTGGCATCAACTCAATTCGCCGTGTTTGGAGGAGGAGGAATGCTGCCTATGACCCCAAGAACACCATCCCCACCGTCAAACATGGAGGTGGAAACATGCTTTGGGTGTTTTTCTGCTAAGGGGACAGGACAACTTCACCGCATCAAAGGGACGATGGACGGAGCCATGTACCGTCAAATCTTGGGTGAGAACCTCCTTCCCTCAGCCAGGCCATTGAAAATGAGTCGTGGATGGGTATTCCAGCATAACAATGACCCAAAACACACGGCCAAGGCAACAAAGGAGTGGCTCAAGAAGAAGCACATTAAGGTCCTGGAGTGGCCTAGCCAGTCTCCAGACCTAATCCCATAGAAAATCTGTGGAGGGAGCTGAAGGTTCGAGTTGCCAAACGTCAGCCTCGAAACCTTAATGACTTGTAGAAGATCTGCAAAGAGGAGTGGGACAAAATCCCTCCTGAGATATGTGCAAACCTGGTGGCCAACTACAAGAAACGTCTGACCTCTGTGATTGCCAACAAGGGTTTTGCCACCAAGTACTAAGTCATGTTTTGCAGAGGGGTCAAATATTTATTTCCCTCATTAAAATGCAAATCAATTTATAAAATTTTTGACATGCGTTTTTCTGGATTTTTTGTTGTTATTCTGTCTCTCACTGTTCAAATAAACCTACCATTAAAATTATAGACTGATCATTTTTTGTCAGTGGGCAAACGTACAAAATCAGCAGGGGATCAAATACTTTTTTCCCTCACTGTAGATTCACACAGAGACACGTAGACTTACACAAGCGACCCATAGACTCACACAAGAGACACATAGACTCACGCAAGAGACACACAGACTCACACAAGAGATCCATAGACTCACGCAAGAGACACATAGACTCACACAAGAGACCCATAGACGCAAACAAGAAACCCATAGACTCACGCAAGAGACCCATAGACTCACACAAGAGACCCATAGACTCACACAAGAGACACATAGACTCACGCAAGAGACCATAGACTCACACAAGAGATCCATAGACTCACGCAAGAGACACATAGACTCACACAAGAAACTCATAGACTTACAGAGACCTATAGACTAACACAGAGACCCATAGTTTGTTGTCCTTTCTCCGCACGATTAGCACGGTAGGCTACATACGATACGGAAGAAGTTCAAGATACATACGTACCTAGCGTTGCCACCTTGGAATTGAACACAATGTGGATATAGATTACCCATGGCTTTACATCTTGTATTTTTTAGTGATCTGCATTGGGGTTATATTAAAATAGAAATATTACATAAAATAAACGTAATTGAGTGAATTTAATAATACAACGAATATTATAAGAAATTACAGGTGTGGTAGAGTGATATTGTACGGCACATTCCATGATTACAACTGGAACAAGCGAGGAGGTGCAGCACCTGGCCTACCTCAGGCGGTAAATCAAATCTGTACATGTTGAGTGAACCCCAATCCCATCAGAATAGAATTATAGTGCAGGCCGGAACACGACACGCACTACCTCAAGACATGCCGATTCTTTTTAACATAGGCACAGGGGCGCTATAGCCAAATATGTGCACTACATCGCCTTATATGTAGGAGGGCGTGGTTTCGATCCCGACCCTGATGCCTGTGTATTTGCAGTTTGCATGTCTCTCTTTCCCTGTGTTTGCATGGATTTTTCTCTAGATCATCCGTTTTTTACCTCTATTTAGAATCAACATCACGCTTTTCGAGTATTTGGCTGTTATAAGTTTCCACATGATAAGCCACTTTTGTGGCCAGGTCGCTTCTGAATAAGCTATATAGGTAAGTGGGCCTTATCTGGCAAAATAAACGTTTAGTTAGTTTAGTTTTCACACACACCTCAGATTAGCACGGTTGGCTACGTACGGTGCGAAAAATATTCTACACACAATATTGCGTGCGTTATTTGTTTGACACTGAAGGCAGTTGTGTAAATTCCACATTTCTAAGCTGGGGGGAGGATGCTTATCCCTGCATCTTGTGTATTTTCGTATCATCATAATAATCCCATGTATCTAACTTGTTGTCTCATATAAGCTTTGTAACCCGTCGTGATTATAACAATAAACCAAGAAGACATTTACCGCCCCCATGTCAATGCACTGTTTGACCATGCTGATGGGCCCAGGAACGGTTCGGATATCACTCGCCATTTATAGACATTGGTGGCTAGAACGAAGTTGCTCGGTTCAAAAATTACACTCCATGAACTATTTTTTTATTTACAGGTAAGGTCCAATGAGACATATAGCTCACAAATGATAGATCAATGAAGTGGCAGCTTATCACGTGGACATTTATAGCAGCCAAATACTCTAAATTCATGTCGATTCTGAATATGGAGGGAAAAATCGGAGTACCCAGAAAAAAGCCACACGACCACAGGGTGAGAGATCATGCAAAACTCCAAATATACAGCAGGCGTCAGGTCGGGATCAACCCATGACCTCCTGTATACCCTTCCCTGACCTTCACATATGATTTGTTCTGATACACGTGTAGTGACATAGCGCTGACTGTTGTACAGCAGCTGCAGGTGGGCATAGCGCACACGCTGTTGAGCATATACGCGGGTGTGCCGGCAGGCAGAGGAACTGGGGCAAGGGTCATGGTAGACCTCGTGTGGAAGCCCCTGGAACACTCTAGAGAGTTCGAGAAGAGAGTCGCAGCTAGGGTTGAGCCAAGCCACGCCGAGGGGAATAAAAGCAGTGGAGAGCGAGAGCTCTGGGCTGCGGTTCTGGGAGTGGACTCGTCTCGTCGTCGCTGCCTTCATCGCTGCTGCCTTCGCCCGATTATTATGCGGCCGGACAGTAGTTGGTTGTCCCGGTCGATGCGTCGGTGCAACGCGGACAGGGTCGTGTCTGGGCCGGGTCATGCGGCAGCATGGTCGTGAGAGAGTGGTGGCCCGAGTTGGTGATGTGAACTCAACAACAAAAAATGGGGAGGACGGTGCCTCCTGCGGCTACCTCGTCTCCGATTGAGTGTGTGTGTGCGACGCACGCCACCCACACACACACACAAGCCTAGAGCGAGAAGGAAGAAGAGACCTACGACACTACACACGTGCTAGACTGACATTAAAAAAGATATAAACGTTCTAGCTCATATGGCACTTCTTATTAAGCCATGAAGTCGGGGATCCAGTCTGATCGAGAGAGCTTAAGTAAAGGTTTTATCCATAATAAAATAAATTTTGGGTTAGATCATATATATGTGTCGTCAAACCGTCCACAGCCAATCAGTAAGGGTTTGTCACATAAACAAAACATGCCAATTAGTTACTAGTTCAGCACTAACCGGTTGTGTGTTGAAGAGTAAACCTGCAATGACATTTACAATTAAAGTACTGTGACATTTCGTTGGTGAATACAACAGCAACAACCAGCATCATCAGGCGATAGCCAGAATTGTGTAAATTCCTCCTGTTTGAGTTTTAAATAGGAGTAATGGTGTTGTCATCATTGTAGGCCTATGGATCATTTTGGTTGCGAAAGCCTACTATACATATAAAAGTGTTAGAGTCGGCGTACAACAGCAAGATCGCCCTGTAGTCGCAACGCTGTCGGATCTGCACTTGCCTTTCTGGATGACTATTCTTTTCACTTTCCTCTTTGAGAGAGAAGTATAGCACACCCTTCTTTACCGAGCCTGCCGGGTCTGACAGAGAGGTTTGACTACACAGTAGATCATCAATTATCCGGCTTCCAACATTATCCGGCAGTCCAGGGCGGATCTTGTGAAACTAGCAAAACCGCTCCAAAGGCTGTACTAGTCTGGCGATTGGCACCACGTACGTGACAAAAAAGTAGTTGTGCTTGATTTCAGTGTCAAATATTACATAGTGTCTTAGACCAGGGGTCCCCAACCCTTGGGCCGTGGACCGGTACCGGTCCATGGCCTGTTAGGAACCGGGCCGCACATCAGGAGGTGAGTGGTGAGTCCGCGCGTGGCCCGCCCATTATTTTATTTACCACTTCCGTCCACGCCTGTTTCCCGCACCGCGCACTTGTCTCAGTCACAGTTTTGGTAAGCCCACAAGCTAACCCCTAGCCACAATGAGTAAAAAATAAACGTCGCTGGAGAGCTTCTTTGAAAAGGGGGAAAGACCCAATGATGAACCCCCCCCCCCCCCCGCTTGTCCGTGAAAAACATTGTCTTCCACGAAACCGGTCCCTGGTGCCAAAAAGGTTCGGGACCGCTGTCTTAGACAATACACACATACAACTTAAACACTGCAATGATATCCATTTTTCATGACTAATAACTAATACAAATAGTAAATATAGAGTGTGATCAGCGAAAAGTGCGTGTAATTCCGCGGTCACCGGAGCACTGACTTAAAGGCTGCATCAGTCTGGCGATCGTCAAACACATGTGTAATATGAGGATGCACCCGGGGGGGGGGGGTAACTGGGCGATGGTGATAGGCTCTGCCGGCCTAAGCCCGCAGCCAATGGGATGTCGAGCCAGGGGCGTAGCCCTGTGGCTGCATAGCAACATCTGGAAGGTTTCAGGGGTGAGGCTGAGGATTGGCTGCATGGTATCACGTGGGCCAGGTGTTATAAGGGGTGGAGAGAGACAGCTCGAGGCAGAGTGGAGAGGGGCTGAAGAGAGAGACCACGTCTGTGCCTCGGCAAGCCAGCGGCCACGTGGCGGGCCAGAGGCTGTCTCCCACACGCCATCAGCCAGCGGTGTGAGGGAGCGAGGAAGCGAGCGAACGCCACGCTCAATTAACGGGAGTAACGGGGAAAAAGGAACCCAGCGTGTGAGGAGCTGTGTAATGAAGAACGAATAAAGAAAAAAACAAGAGTGTAGTATGTACAGTAGGCTTCTTTAAAGCAATGTGTTTGATTGCGTTCACAAGAAATATAAAGGCATCACGTTCCAGTAACTTAACGTTGGATATACATTTTTTGTCTATTTGTATGTTCATTCATGACAATTTCACATAGTAAACACATTTTAAACACTAAAAAACATATCCTCAACAAATAAAAAAAATGTTAGTAAGGAATGTGCAAAAATAAGATTTTTTAAAAAATGATGAGTGATTATCCGACTTTTTTGAAAATCCAGCACCCCCTTCCCTTCCTAAGCCACGGGAAAATATAGCTTGAAACCCCATTTGTTTAGAAACTGCTTTTTATGTTTAGTTTGTTGTCCTTCCCCCGCACCGCCGATTAGCATGGTTGGTTTTGTATGGTGCGAAATAAGTTCAATCATACATACTCGATTATCGACTACTAGCGGTAAGTACCGGCGTTGCAGACACACACATGGATTTACACACAGACATCGACCCACACACATAGAAACACATCGAATTAGATGCACACACACACATGGTTAAACCTAGGATGGATCGTTAGCAGGCCAGCCTAAATGTTTCTAACCGGCGAAGATATTCCATTAGGGGGGTGCACGTTTCGCAAGCATGGAGAAGGGAGGGAATTACCGTGGCCGAGAAGACCTGGAGCTTCACGCAGAAGGAGAGACCGGGTAGCTTCCACACAGCATACCGCAGCCGATGAAAAGATAATGTGGCTCGACTGATTCGGAGTGAGACCTCTGCTGTTAAACCAGAGCCGGTCATGAGTACACTGGCCAGGTATGGGAATCTCTCCAATCTCTCCACAACTGCCGCATCACCAATTGTGAATTGTGGGGGTGGATTGTCCGATGGTACAAAATACCCAGGCAGGTGCTTAGTTTTGGTGAGGCTGATGGTAAGTCCTCACCTCTTAGTGGCACGCTCCATGTTGAGCAGCAGCGTCTCCAACTCCTCCTCTGAGTGAGCAGCAATCACCAGAGCATCGGCATACATAACATGGTTGAGCAATAGGGGGCCATCCCTTGAACACACCCGGGCATCGATCAGCCTCCCATTGTATCTGTACCATATGGTAATTCCTCCGGTACAGCCATTGAAGGCTTAACTAAGTACGTGGTCAAAAGATATGTTAAATAATGTGGGAGGCAGAGGACATCCCTATCATACCCCAAGGTGTCAATGTGACTTGCATGAATTGTTTTCCTCATCCAAAGCTAAATGTGAGCATGAGGAAGACAACGTTTTTGGCACCCAATGGTGTGCAAGTTACTGCTTGTCGATCCAAAGACGCCGCCTTCGTTGGTCGTAAAAAGCATCATGAGGTCATGAACTTGGAGGTTTAAGACCCTCACTAAGATGTGATGTCTGGCTGGTGGCTTTTGGTTTGGATAAAGGTAAACCTGGATCTCCTTTCATTTGGGATTGCAAGTGAAGGTGATGAAGAAATTGGGCGTGGCATATTGGCTGATGTACGTCATGGCATGCTGAGTCTTCTCATGCATGTGTCTTGGTGGAGCTGTGAAGGATGAAGGCAAAATGACTAATCAGCCCACATTGTGACCGTTTGCATCGCCTTTGGCCATGATGGCATCCCAGAGATGAGCATACTCTTCAGACGCAGGCGGTTTTGATTCAGTTGAATGTAAAGAAGGCGCTCACTGTCAATGTTGGCATACTCATCGACAACATACTGGTGAAAGAAGTTGGCGCACAATAATATGTGGTTTCCTCCTGTGTCCATGATCAGCAAGGAATAGAAGTTTTTTTAGAGGAGACAGTTTTGTGAGGATGTCTTTGTCTTGCAGCTTTGTAATTGTAGAAATCTTGACGTGGTACCCATCTTGGCGTTGCGACAGGAAAATGTGTTATTGTAGGGCATCGTATGCTCTGTTAGTGTCAGGAAATCGTGCGATGGTGTTTTGTTGGTATGGAAGAACAATGTCTCTCTGACAATGTTCCTGACCCACCGTAAGAAAGCAAGATCAACAATATTTGGGGCATTGAACCTCCCTGCGTGCTCCCTGCTTTGGTGAAAAGTGAAGAAGCGGTATGGCAAAATTGAAATGGGTGATCTTCCCACCAATGTAACAAAACGATAGACGAAATGCAATGGGCTGTAGCTAAGAAAGTCCAACGTATTTAGCAGTATAACATGTTAATTAGCATTGCAGTACTACTGAAAAGCTAGGCTGCCCACCGAAGTTCCTCACCATGATCGTCCAGCTTCATCAAGACCAGCTTGGACAAGTCAGACATAGCAACAATCTCTCGCAGCCCTTCCCTATTGCAAACGGCGTGAAACAGGGCTGTGTTCTTGCTCCCACGCTGTTCACCATTTTGTTCAGCATGATGCTCCAGCAGGCCACAGAGGACCTCGACGACGCTGATGGCGTATACATCCGTTTTCGTCTTGACGGGAGCGTGTTCAACCTGAGGCGTTTGCAGGCCCACACAAAGACCATGGAGCAACTGATCAGGGAGCTGCTTTTTGCTGACGATGCCGCCCTCCTTGCTCACACAGAGGCAGCTATGCAGCGAATTACGTCCTGTTTCGCGAAAACAGCTCAGATCTTCGGCCTTGAAGTCAGCCTGAGGAAGACTGAAGTTCTTCATCAGTCTGCACCCCATGAGGAGCACCATCCACCAAGCATCTTCATTGAACAAACAGAACTGAAAGCTGTCCACCAGTTCAGCTACTTGGGGTGCATGATCTCGTCTGACGCCAAGATCGACAACGAAGTCGACAACAGGCTGGCCAAGGCAAACAGTGCATTTGGCAGATTATACAAACGTGTCTGGAACAACAGCAACCTTAAAAGAGCCACAAAGGTCAACGTCTACAAAGCTGTTGTGCTGACCACTCTCCTGTATGGCGCTGAGTCCTGGGTCACGTACCGTCGTCACCTGAGTCTCCTCGAGCGTTTCCATCAGCGCTGACTCCACACAATCTTCAATATTCACTGGAGTGACTTTGTCGCCAACACTGAAGTCCTCAAGTCAGCGAAGGTCATCAGCATCGAGGCCATGGTCCTCAAGACACAGCTTCGTTGGGCAGGGCACATCGCCAGGATGGAGAACCACCGCTTACCTAAGATTGTGCTGTATGGGGAACTGTCCTCTGGCCATCGCGACATAGGGGCACCACGAAAGCGATACAAAGACTCCCTGAAGAAGTCCCTCACTGCTTGCTGCATCGATCACCGTCAGTGGGCAACACAAGCAGCTGATCGCAACTCCTGGCGGCACACAGTCCACCAGGCCACCTCCTTCTTCGAAGATACCCGCAGGGCCCGTATGGAGGACAAAAGGAGGAGGAGGAAGAACCATGATCCCTCAGCACCCATCCCAGATCAGACCTATACTTGCAGCCGTTGTGGCAGGACCTGCTTGTCCCGCATAGGCCTCGTCAGCCACCAGCGTGCCTGCAGAAGATGTGGATGTCCTTCCTAGATCTTCGTTTGCGAAGCCAAGCCATGACATGACATGATGACTACTGTACGTATCAGTAAATAGCGGGACGTGAGCAATCGAAACAATAGAAATGCATCGAAGAAATAAGCTGAAATAAGTGTAAATTAAAGAGCAGCAGTATGCACAGGTAAGTTGAAAAGCAGGCTACAGTCTAGATTATAGACTGGCAGTACGCCAACTCAATGACATAAGCATTGCTACAGTCTAATCAAAAGCTGGCAATACGGGCAGCAGCTGCAAAAACAGAATACAGTCGACATGAAAGGCTGGTAGTACACTGAGTAAGGTAAAGAAGCAGGCAACAGATTATAGACTGGCATACACTCATAATGGAAAAAAACAAAATGAGCAGTGGAGATAATATAGTGGCATTGCACTGACGTTAATTAAGCAGCAGGCAGCAGGCGACATCACAGACTGGCTGTAGACTGTCGCAGCATCATAAAAAGGCAGCCAAAAAAGGGAAATATATAGCAACATAATAATGAAAAATTTAGTTTGTGCACACCAACATTATGATTGTAATATCTGGCAAGGTATTTGTTCTAGAAGGGGGCACGTGACCAGAGGCGGGGCTTGGCCACGCCGAGGAGTATATAAGGGTGACATAACCGGAGGTTCGGGGCTGTCGTGGGGTACGGGTCCTGGCTGCCGTCGCTGTCTTCGTCGTCATCTCTTCTTCATCGTCGGGCCGCATGGCCGATCCGCTGTGCGGCTCCCATCGTCGTCGTCGCTGTATTAGTCAGCCAGCTATATAGTTAGATGCCGGCGATGGGGTTTGTATGAGTGGGTCAGCTATGCGTAGCCCAGTACATATATATGTCACTCGTGATTGTGCCTGTAAAGTGTGAGAAATAATCAAGGAGCCCTCTACACGCCGTGTCTCGGAAGTCGATCACTACACAAATATATATCACTGTGTAACAAAAACAGACATATTTTTTGTTCCTGAGTAGTAAGTGTTATTTTCCAATTGCTTATGCCTCCAAAGTACAGAAAATGGCGATTATTCTCCAGGAACTTTGCTTTTGTGACCAGGACAACAAAGCAAAGTAAATAATCAAATCCATTAATAACACTGTGTA
Organism: Lethenteron camtschaticum; assembly: GCA_018977245.1. Lineage (NCBI taxonomy): Eukaryota > Metazoa > Chordata > Hyperoartia > Petromyzontiformes > Petromyzontidae > Lethenteron > Lethenteron camtschaticum. Next base: position 224,713 of record MU249635.1, on the reverse strand, counting down.
ACACATTTATTTATTTTTTGTTCCTGGGTAGGAAGTATTATTTCCTAATTGCTTATGCCTCAAAAGTAAAGAAAATGGATATTATTCCCCAAAACTTTGCTTTTGTGACCAGGACAGTGATATTTGAAATGTACCTGTTTTAAATGAGAAAACGTGTGCATTTGTGTCATTCCTTCACGTAAAGTCCTGGTCACAAAAGCAACGTTTGTGGGGACTATAGCCATTTTCTCTACTTTGAGGCATAAGAAATTAGAAAATAACAGTACCCAGAACAAAAATCGTGTTACATAGTTCGCCACAAGTAAGTGTGCTTAATGCAGACTTGATGCCTTGCAAAAAGTATCCATTTGGTGTTTGAACATCTTAACACCTGCTTCATTACCAGAAAGGATTACAACTTTTTTTTTATTTTATCATTATTATGAATCTCTCTCGAGGAGGGTTTAATCAGGGAGGTATTTTCGTTTCATGGGATTTAATCTTCATTAGACGCACTTCCTCTTTTCCGGCGTTAAGCTCACGAGTATTGCAGTATTTTTTGAGAATTCAGCTGCTGTGGGTCTCTCTGAGTCGATGGGTCTCTGTGTGAGTCTATGGGTCTCTGTGTGAGTGTATGGGCCTCTCTGTGAGTCTATAGGTTTTTGTGTGAGTCTATGGGTCTCTGTGTGAGTCTATGGGTCTCTGTGTGAGTCTATGGGCCTCTCTGTGTGAGTCTATGTACGTATATATGTTGAAATTCTTACGCACCATATGTAGCTAACCGTGCTAATCGAAGGTGCAGTGGTCCTTACATAGACTCATGCAGATATGTTATCTACTAATCCTGGTATTCAGGAGGTCGTGGGTTCGACCTCGACCCTAACGCTACGGTGGGTAGGAGATTTTAACTACCTCGCCTGGTATGCAGGAGGTCGCAGGATCGATCCAACGCAGACGTCATGGTGGCTAGGCGATGTTAACTATCTAACATAGTGTAGTGACATAAGAAGGGAGGGGCTGCTGTAGGCTCTGGGTTCCCAGGTGGGTCCAGACGCGTAATCCCCTGGGCGCCAGGCGCTGGGTTCCCAGGGGTCCAGACGCTTAAGCCTCTGGGCGCCGCCAACGGGGGGGCTGTGTGTGCTCTGTGGGATGTCTGGTGGCGCACACGGCCCCACCCTCGTTGGGGACTGGGCATATAAGCGGAGCTCCCTGGACGATCTAGGCGAGTTGTAACTCAAGACCCAAGACCCACGACCAGCCATCTGAAGACCCTGGGATGCTGTGAGAGCCAGCGCTGGGACTACGACCTTGTGAGGGCGAGCGTAGCCAGAGTAGAGTATCTAGAGTATCTAGGCTGTGTAGCTAGGCTGTGTACCTAGGCTGCAACAGAGTATCAGGACTGTTGGAGTGTTGTATTGTAATAAAGAAGTTACATCTACAAGTGTCTCCGGAACCTGTTACAATAGTATACAGGGTATACATGCGGTCGTGCGTTCAATCCTCGGTCCTCCGGTTTTTCCGTCCACATTTAGAATAAACATCACGGCGTTTAGAGTATTCGGTTACTGCTATAAGTGTATACATTATAAGCCACTTCGTTGAGCTGTCATTTGTGATAGCCAGGTCGCGTCTGAAAAAGAGCTATACAACTCAGTGGGGCCTGAATTGGTAAAATAAAAAAATAGTTTAGTTTACTTTTCTAAAGATGTTTACAAGTCTGAGCGGCTTAATCTCTGACATTGAAGAGTCGGTGTAGTCCATGGCTAGTTCATTATGTGTTGAGGCTATCATGCTCTTCAAATGATACATATAGTTTCGGTGATACGTGCCTAACTTCTGACACTGTCGCTGTGTGTAACGCTGGTTAGGCGACGTGGATTTTCATGCAATTTTACATACATTTTTTTGTTTTTCATGAAAGGGTTATATTAAAATTGTAACTAGTTATTAGTTTGTTACAAGAATAAGAAAGTATACTAGCGCCGCTTTCAATGAAAGCCAAGTGCGTCCCTGTTTTAGTATTTTGTCTTTTCGTTTTGCACACCATTACATAATAATATATAATTTATTTTGTTAATTTGTGTGTGACAACAGATTTTTTTTGAACATCGAATAAAAATTGAAATAAAGAAGCAGAATCCGCTTTTTATTTTAACGCAGTGCAGTTTCACTTTGATGACTCTTGCTCACACTTTTTCTGATTCACATCAATTCAGAATCGAGTAAGTTATTGTGCAAATTCATTTTAGTAAAGCGACCTTCTGTTCACAACACTGACCTGTCCTTCCGATTTATAAATAGTTAATGTGTTTGTATTCACATCAATAACACTCCAGTAAGTCGATACTTAATTCAATTGCTCCTACAACAATTGCACATTTGCAACAAACATAAGTCGAGAACCAAGTGTTTATATTTTTTTATTCACTCTCACAGGTGAGGAAAACTTTCAGTGTGGTAAACCAATTTTTGATTGAAACATTTCGTTTACTTTCTTCCTGATAGAAAGGTCACTCAAACAGCTCTTACAACGCTACGATGAAGGTGATCTACAATTGCCCTTCTTTATTTACAGGTTTGTAATAAATTACACTTAGAAAGAGTAAATTATATTCAGTACATCACATTCCGTTATTTAGATATTAATCAGATGAATCCAGAAGAGTGCAGACGAAAGAAGAGACAGACAGCAGAGACGGCGTAATCGACAAAGTCAAGAAAGACTGGATAGTTTACGATGTGAAAATAACCGTCATATAACAATTACACTCCTCTAATATTATTTCGATAATTTAACTAATTTTAATCTAACATTATAGTATTTAGATTATTCTTGGCTCCTATACATTTGCACTTAATCTGCCACTAAGTTGAGCGATCATTTGTGAAAGGTCGCTTCTTAAAAGAAGCGAATCACTCAGTTGGCTTTACCTATTAAGATAAAATAAAAAAAAAGTTCAGTTTTATTTTCATCTATATATTTAAAGTGATGTGTTTACCTTTCCTATACTTTGTACTCTTATCGTGTTTTTGTATTGTTTGGTATTGTAACGTTCTTATCCCGTATGCCTACTGGACATCTGTGAAAAAATCGGTATACAGTAGCTCATCGGATTCCTCAAGTATAAATACATATTCTAATGTTAATTCTGTATTAATCGGTGTTGGATTTCATATATTACAAATAATGAATGGGATATCATTGACATGACTACGAACAATGACGGCTCGGCCCACATGATCCGCAATTGATCAAGTTGAATCAATAATCAATCTTCAGTTTACGTGCCAACGTCTTCCTCAATTAAGTAGAAATGAAGGAATTTCTGTTTGTGAGTGAGGATGGCGACTCCTCTGCTGGTATGAGGCTGACGAAAAAATACGTCGCCTACCCAACCTGAGTGATTACCAAGTTATCTTGGTGTTTCTACTTGCAGCAACAGCAGCAGCACGCAAAGGTTTGTTCCTCATTTTGTCTATGAAAATGCGACAAAGGTCTCCGACACCACGAATAAAATGCATCCGTATTCGCCCATGCATGTATCATCAGGCTATCAGGTGTTAACGTCAGTAAAGTGCTATTGGGAACACTTGTCATATCCGCAAGGTATATATGCTGGACGAATGCATTACCCACCAAGTGCTTGTTGCAAATGAACCACGATACTTTGCTGATCTTTTCATGGAGCAAAACCCATAGTCACGCGAACTCCGATCATCCTCGCAACAGCGGCTTTTTGACTTAGCCATCGAACAAAGATAGTCACTGCATTGCGTGCTTTCTGCGGCCGTCTGGAACGCTCTTTCTTACAATATTAAGAAGCCACTGGGACCTATGCACTTTTAAATAGTCTATATTGAAAACTGTCTTTAAAACTGCTTGCTGTATTTAGTTTGTTGTCCTTCCCCCGTATGTCCGATGAGTACTGTGTTGGCTACGTATGGTGGTGGGATAGAGGTTCAACACACACGTAGCGTTAAACGTATCTTAATTTGCTTAGATAATCCGTGGCTATGTGGTGCTGAGCTCGACCAAAGCCAATCTTTCATCGGCAGCCATCTCCGTATCTCTCCACTGCTTCCGACTGTGTCATACCGATTAGCATGGTTGGGTGGTGCAAAATAAGTTCAACACACTTACGTACGTACGTACATATACTTTACAAGAAAAAAATAAATTTCTTTAATCCTATTTTCCAACCACCATCGCATTTTTCTCTGCAGATGCTATCGGAAACTCGGGTCAAAACCCACACGCGCGAGGCGGCACCCTGATAACCTTAGCGGGCTTCACCATAGCAGAAACAAAAGGGTTCACTGAGGTCACCATTCATTCCGAGAATTTTCAAGCCGGTAGTAGTGGAGGGGGCTCGAGTCATAAGGTGAAAGTGCCATGGCAAGTTAGCCATGGCCACGGTTTTTATTTCTGGCCATAATTTGGACACTTAGCAGAACTGGCCCAGAACTTCGATTTAAAGCTTTCGTGACTGGAGGGATTCATCTTCTTGGTTCTTTCGGTAAAGTCACGTAGAAGGGAAATAATAAGATAATAAAGTAACCATAATAAAATAATTATCACGACGTTTCGGCCACAACGCAAGCAGCCGTCCTCAGGTGAAGAACAGGTCTGTCATTCAGACGCTGTCTTTCCGACAGACCTGTTCTTCACCTGAGGACGACTGCTTGCGTTGTGGCCGAAACGTCGTGAGAATTATTTTATAATGTTTTGTTTTATTATTTTATTATTTCCCTTCTACGTGACTTTACCGAAAGAACCAAGAAGACGGCCCAGAACTGTTGAACGCGTTGCCCCCGTTCCGATTATGAGGAAACAACTGGAGCTGTGCACTATTCAATCATCATCTAGATTGAACACTCATTTATTTAGAACTGCTTTCGTATTTAGTTTTTTTTGTCCTTCCCCCCACACCTAGGATTGGCATGGTTGGCTACGTATGGTGCGGAAAGTAGTTCAACGTACATACATACATTGACTCACACAGAGACCCATAGACTTACACAGAGACCCATAGACTCACACAGAGACCCATAGACTCACACAGAGACCCATAGACTCACACAGAGACCCATTGACTCACACAAAACCCCTTAGACTCACACATAGACCCTTAAACTCACACAAGGACCCATAGACTCACACAAAGACCCATAGACTCACACATAGACCCATAGACTCACACAGAGACCCATAGACTCACACAGAGACTCACACAGAGACCCATAAACTCACACAGACCCATACTCACAGAGACCCATAGACTCACACAGAGACCCATAGACTCACACAGAGACCCATAGACTCACACAGAGACCTATAGACTCATACAGAGACCCATTAGCTCACACAGAGACCCACAGACTCGCACAGAGACCCATAGACTCACACAGAGACTCATAGACTCACACAGAGACCCATAGACTCACACAGAGACCCACTGGTAGGTTCCACAGAGGGGCGTGGCTGGGGCGGAGCAAGGCCATGCTGCGAGCACAAGAGGGGACCCTGTGCGGACCTGTGGGGGCCGTTGGCCCCAGGGTCTCTCCCTCACGCATCCCCTATTCCTGTTGCGTTGCCGCACCGCCCTAATACCCGCTAGGGTATTCTCCGCGACTGCGCTTTACTGTTGGGTCAGAATCGATCGGCGTGGCAGGCCTACGTTATCGTCCCTGGGTCTGTACCCGATCTATCGGAGGGATATGTTCTAGGCGACTCTGGACTCTCCAGTCTCTTTCCCAATACCCCCTTTCCACTTACTCACGATTAGGTGCCCACGGCGGTCCGTTGATCCCGTCCTCGCTGCGTACCTCGATGCGTCGCACGGACGTCCGGGTCGCTGGGCTGGAGAGCGTCTCGTGGCCTAATTCTGGAGCAAGCCAGAGATCTACCCGCTTGCGCCCCCCCTTTATCGTCCCTACATCAAAGACATGCCGCCCCGCCTGTTGTTATGCACTCCCAGTTTTTCTTTAACAATGGGCACGCGCCAGTCAGGGCGCGTGCGGCGGTTCCGGGGCGCCTTTGCTATGCTAATAAGATGTGCTGCGTGTTGCGGCGCTTATTCTAACTATGCTCCTCCATAACAATGCTTATGCGTGGCGCGTATTCAAATTAGTCCTATACTTATGCCCTTCTGCCTGCCCCTTCAATACGTGCGTGCGTGGGTGCGTTTCAACCACGGTGGCCGAGTGGCCCCTCGCCACGACCATGCAATCTTAATGCCAGTCACAGCGCCGCGGTGCGAATCAGCATCGGGGGAGGTCGTCCAATTCCCTGGCCGCAGGAAACCGTGAAGATTATCCCGGTAAGGGCTTCTCGGGTGAAAACCGGTCAGCCAGGTGACCTCCCCTCGGAGCTCTATGGGGGGGGGGAAATGTGTGCGGGTGTGTTTACGTGAGGTGAGGGGGAAGCGGGCTGGCTCCGTCGCTTGGTGGTGGCGAGGTCGCAGATGGGGCGCCCGCCGAGCGGCTTCGTGGCGGCGGCATCACAGACCTCTTGGCTCTATATTTGAAGTTTTCGTGACTGCAATGATCCATACTCTTTGGTTCATTCGGTAAAGTTACGTAGGTAAAAATAAAAATTAAATAAAGTTAATCAAATCACGGAAGCTTGTGTTGCCTCCGAAACGTCGTGATTTGATTAACTTTATTTTATTTTTATTTTTACCGACGTGACTTTACCGAAAGAACCAAAGAGTATGGACCTCTTGGCTGTTGCTGGAAGTGGGATCCCCGTCATGCTGCTCAAGTCCATCGTCGTCACCATTCTCCTCGTTGTCATCTCCGTCTTCACCGTCCCGGGGCGCTGTTAGTCAGATAGCCTACCAACTGTTCTAACTAAGTAGTGCCGCCGACAATAGATGGTCTTAATAATGAAAGTGTGCATCCACGTAGGGTGTCGTGTGTTATCCCGATGGTGCTTGTTAAATAAATAAGTGCCTCCAAGTCGTACTGTCTCCGAGTTTAGTCACAACATATACATAGCCTCACACAGAGACACAGAGACTCACACAGATACTTACACAGAGACTCATAGTATTTTGTCCTTCCCCCGTACTTTCGATTGGCAAAGTTGGCTGTGTACGGTACGAAAAAAAGTCCAACATATCTACTAATATCCGCCATTTGCCACTAAGTGACGGTGACATCACCACGGTGCCTGTGCCAGGCCAGGTGCACTTTCAGGTCACGTGAAGTGTCGAAGGCTCGCTGGCAGGTCACAGAACAGATGAAGGTGCTATGGGTTGATAGACTTAGATGACTGGCTGATGCACCGGCTGTACCCCCTACTGTGCCAACTATACATAAATGGTGACACGCATGGACAAAATACAACAGCAAGAAACCTCTGGAAGACCGAGTTATTTGTGCACACATCACGAGGGATGGCAGAGAAGTTCGTGGGTTCGATCCCGACCCTGACACCTGTTGTATATTTGTCTCTCTCCCCGTGATTGCGTGGATTATTCTCCGGGTACTCCAGTTTCCCCTTCCACATTTAGAAATGCGTTTAGATTATGTGGCTGCTATACATTTCTACATGAAAAGCTACTTCGTTGAGCTATCTTTTGTGATGACAGGTCACTTCTGAACAAGAGCTATTTAGCTCAGTGGTCCTTACCTGGTAAAATAAGAATTGTTCATTCATAATAAAGCTTTTGGCTCATGTTGTTTAAGTATAAATGTGTCATTAACTCGCCACGACCAGACACATCCAGCCAGTAAGGTGTGTCACATTACTAACTGCCGAATAGAGCTTCACAAAAGTTGATACATTCCGCAATGAGACAAAATTAACTCCATAACTGAAATAACTGCACAAAGGTTGAAGTGGTAAACAACAAACCATACTAACGTTGGGTATATTACTGGATGAATATACCCCACAAGCAACCAACAAAACTTCTCCAAGCTCCAAAAGTTATATGGTCTTCTTCAGGACTACACACTATCTACTGTAACACCTCTGTCCTTCATCAAGGAAAATATTCACATGAAGCCATACATTCCTATTCTGGACTAAACAATCCCTACAAAAACACCTTGGGCCTCCAACTACCAATCTTCACACAAAATCACTTCATCCCGTTTCAAGGAGCAATTCAACAGACAATATGGGCCCCAAAAAACATCCCAAATTGGGACGTAGCTCCTCACAGGCAAGAAGGAGGCAGGGATTAAGCGAAGAAAGACGTCTATGATCTGATGCTCAGAAAAGTAGAGACGTAACAACCATAGCCACTGCAACCCCATCAGCTAGGCAGTCACATCTGGATTATGAGAGGGAAAAGCCTCAACTTTTTTAGAGCATCTAAGAAGCCTCCAGCAACACAGGCACGTCAAGAATCTGAGAGGACGTCTGGAAGACAAGACGACAAGAGCCTCCACTTCAAGGGCCGATGAAACCCCTGAGGTAACACAGGCATCTCTGGAAGATAAGAGGACAAGACAGGCAGCCTCTAGAACCAGAATTTGGCAACAGTTGAAAGGGGCAGCTTTCTTCTGTGACCCAGACATTTACTATGAGGCACATGCCTTGGTCAGTATTGGAGGAATGACGATACTCTGCACCACATGTGGGGCCAAAAAGTGTAAGGGGAGACAAAAGGCACGTGCTGCAGAGACGGCAAGGTAAATCTACCTATACTGCCCCCAGAGCCACTCACTCAAGTCATTGGCGTTGGACACTCACCCAAATTCTCAGCAGTTTCTTAGGAACCTCAGAAAATAGAACTCTGCTTTGCAAATTACATCATTTGGAGCAGACCACATTGACACGGAAACACAAATTCAAGGTTCAAGGTCAGGTCTACCACAACATTGGCTTCCTGCTGCCTCTTACCAATGAGCAGCACAAGTTCCTACAACTTTACTTCATGGGAGACACACATTGACAGGCTCGGCAGCGACAGAGCAATACGCTAGACTTAATTTTGTATGTGGCCATGACGTTACAGGACATGTTACAATGAAAACAATCCCGATATCAAGCTTTTCAAAACGGCCATTGAAAACATGACCTTAGATGAGTACAAAGTTGTCATCAGAGCAGACAGGACACCTGCTCATGAGCATGAGCGCCCCTTTAATGTCCCGACTACAAATGAGGTTGCAATTCTCATAGTTGGCAATCAATTCCAGAATAGGGATATTGTCTTGCATAAGAGAACTCCTGCAGGTGCATATTTTTTCAAAAGAATTGCTGAGAGTAACAGAGCCTATGAACCTCTGTAATATCCTCTTCTGTTTCCCTTGGGGAGGATCGCTACCACTTGCAGTAAATTCAAGGCCACAAGCTTACTGCCCTGCAATTGTATGGCTTTCGACTGGTAAGAGAACAAGAGTCAAACCACTTTATTCGATGTGGATCTCTCTTCCACCAGTTTGTCCTTGCTATGTTTGCAAACATTGAAATTGAAAGACTTCTATATTTAAAACTTAACCAAAGCAAACTTGAGATGGGGAATTATGAACACTTGAGAGATGCCATTGCCAATTACAGAAATACAGACAACATTGGACATCTGACCATCCTGCTTTACTGGCTGTCCCAGATACATGTGTAATGAACGACTTCCACGACGATTGTTGACTGGCGTCTTTTTTATTAACAGAACTTCTGCACAGCTCCGCTCCCTCTCTCTCCGGGTGATTCCCCTCTCTCTCTCTGCTGTTGATGAGCCGTTCCCCTGTCCACCGTCGTGGCGTGCTTCGCTCTCTCCCCGATCCGCCGCTGGCTGACGGCGTGCTGGGAGGAGAGGCTGCTTCGCTGGGAGTTCGCCAAGTGGATGTTGGCGAGGAGAGGTTGAGCGGCAATGCAGTCCGGACCCGAGGCTTTTCCACACCGACCCGAGTCCTCTCCTGCCTCCACTTGTATTCCTCTCGGTGGAGAACAGCTCCGTCTCTAGCCACGCCCCCTCGTGGAACTCTCTAGATGGTTCGAGTACATTCTCTCTAACTCCGCCCGTTACCTTAGGCCTAGATGTAATCCCGCTTTGGATTGGATACAGGTTACCAGCGGTGGCCATGCAGATACCCATAGTCGCACCCGAGATGGTGCTCTCATTACATCACACCCCCCCCCCCCGTGATGATAAGACTAGCCGTCCCAGCTAGGAATAATTTGGCATGAGTAATGAGGTGCGATGTAAAACTCTGTGGTAATGAGCATAGGTCCATACTTAACAAGGATGAACACAAAAACAATAATGAGGAACGTTAAGAGCAAGGAAGTAAAAGGCGAATCCTCAACACAGGAAAAGAAAAACACGTGGCAACGTTAACAAAATAGATGTTTTAGAATGAGTTCAAGACGCCGGATCATCCACAGAAGCCATGTCCAGATCTGCATAGGTCGGCTCAGCAGGCAGCAGGGTGGTCGACGGAAGGGTGGTAGTGTCCGTCGTAATAGGGCTGGACCAAGCGGGGCCATCGTCCGCAACGGCGGTCAAAGCCTCGGATGCTGTGGGCGGCAAAACATATTCCCTCGGGGTTATCCTGCAACTGCACCGCCCCTGTATCATCGGACATGCTAGACCCTGGCAGACCAATTCTTGGAGATGACGAAGCAAGACACGGAGGAATGAACGATTTCAACCGAGATGGATGGACGAACCATGACGGCACCCGCCCGAATGCGTACACACTGTGGACGTTTAACCTCAACGACTTCAACAGGACCGTGCCACGGCTTGTGTAATTTGGGAGAAGTGCCAACAGGCACCTGAGGGCAATGCGGCCAGGACCTGTTGCCGACGGACCATGTCATGTCGTGGCCGGACCTGCGTGCGCAACGCTCATTGCACGTCTGTGTTTTCGTGGTGTTAATCCTAGCAGCCTCACGCGCCTCAGAAATCCGGCGCAGTGAGTCTCTAACATGGTCAGGCAGGGCAAGTTTAGCGCCCCCAACAGGCGTTCCCAATTGGGTATCAATAGGTGGCATGTTTTCCCTTCCGTGGAAGCGCGCGGGGCCATCGTTTACGCGGCCAGCACGCTCGGTACATGTAAATCCCAATCGGCCTGTTTCGCATTCACAGTTTGGCAGAGCATGGCAGTCAAGGTTCGGTTCAGACACTCGACCATCCCATCAGTCTGAGGGTGGTACGGTGACTTTCTAATTTTCCAAGTGCCCGAGGCGTCGCAAACGTTGCGTAGCAATTTAGAGGACAAATTTCAACCAAATTTCCGGAGCACCCTTGTCCATAACGTAACCATTCAAAAATACATCTGCGATGGAGGACGCCGATTGTCAGGTAAAGGCCAAGCCATTGGAAAAATATTCCACTCCACCAAAAGGTATTTATTACCCCTGGGAGTGATCGGGAAGGTGACTAGGACATCGAGTGCCACCAATCGTTGATGCGCATAACCGAAATAGATTGCAGTGGCAGATGACACCTCTGCCGCGGCAGTTTCTGGCGAGCGCAATCAGGGCACGAATGAACAAGTTTAGAGACATCGGCCATCATACCGGGCCAATAATAACCCCGTTGCAATGTTAGTAAAGATTTTTGAACACCGAGTGCAACAATTTTTCTCCGTGCAACACACAAACCCAGCCATCACGGAGAGTAACGGGAACCACAATCCGCCATCGGTCAACCATATCCTCCCTCCACATCAAAAGGCCGTCATGAAAATCCAATCGGCCACCTTCCTCTGACACAGAAGACTCATGCGTATGTTCGCCTGATGCCGCAAAGTTCCCAAGGAGCCATCAAGCAGCTGCTCATGTACCCACACGGAGTGCGGCAGCTGCAATACGCTGTCGACCGGCACATCCGCAGCATGCAAAGTCAAATCATTACCGTGGACATGACAGTTCGTGGTAGCGATGGGACATGTGCGCAACGACTCGTCCCAGAGGAACATGTGCAATGAGTCGCGTGCGGCAGTCGTGACAGTGCATCCGCGTTGCAATGCCGGGAACCCTTATGGTAGATCACATCGAACGAGAACTCCTGTAATATCTCCAGCCAACGAGACAGTTCGCCGGCTTGCTGCTCAACTTCAAGGAGTATTGGAGAGCTGCATGATCAGTGTGGACAATTCATTTCCTGCTGTAGAGGTAAGGCCTATACTGTCGCACAAAATAAACATGGTCAAAAGTTCCCTCCTTGTGACGCAATAGCGACTTTCCGCAGGGGAAAGGACACGGCTGCCGTACGCAACCACCTTCTTCACACCATTTGTTTATTGAGACAAGATGGCGCCTATGCCTGTATCACTGGCGTCGGTATTGAGGAAAACGGCAGGGAAAAATCGATGTTCGAGCGTGGGCGCATCGGACAAGCGACCGCGAAGAGCAATGAACACACTTCCTCTTCAGGACCCCATTTGAATCTTGATTTTTAGCAGTCAACGGATGCAAAGGTTTTGCGACCGTAGCAAAATTTGGCATGAACCGACAGTAATGCGACGCAAAGCCGACGAAGCGGCGTACATCACCCACATACGTGGGGTAGGCCAGTCACGAACACAGGCAGTTTTCATCGGGTCCGTGGCAATGTCGTCAGAACTAAAAACATGACCAGATAGCGCACCAAATTTTGCAACAAGTGGCATTTTTCTGTTAAATTTCAAGTTAGCAGAGCGCATTCTCTCAAAAACGGTGCGCAGGCGTCGAGGTGTTCATCGAACGTACGACTAAACACAATTACGCCAATGGCAAAGATAAGGAAGCTGTGGTGGTTTTGGTTTGGTCATGTCACGTCACTCAAAGGCTAGAGGCACTTTTCAAAACCGCCTGCAAGGCCCAGTCAAACAAAAGAGGAAGTGCGGTGGCCACAGGCCAGGGGGTGACGAACGAGAGCGTCGTGCACAGAGGGAGATGTGGTAGACGGTGCGCAGACCACGAAAATACCAAAGCAGTGGAGAGTGTTCATTGCCAAATCATCGCTCACGCCCCCATGGGCGGCACGGTAAGGGATTGATGATGGTATGCCGACTCTTTCTGAAGTGTTTGAGATGCGATCGCAGAGAGACACCAGATAAACACATTTGATCGTTTAACACATACAGTGAGGGAAACAAGTATTTGATCCCCTGCTGATTTTGTACGATTGTCCACTGACAAAGAAATGATCAGTCTATAATTTTAATGGTAGGTTTATTTGAACAGTGAGAGACAGAATAACAACAAACACATCCAGAAAAAGCATGTCAAAAATGTTATAAATTGATTTGCATTTTAATGAGGGAAATAGATATTTGACCCCTCTCAATCAGAAATATTTCTGGCTCCCAGGTGTCTTTTATACAGGTAACGAGCTGAGATTAGGAGCACACTCTTAAACGGAGTGCTCCTAATCTCAGCTTGTTACCTATATAAAAGACACCTGTTCACAGAAGCAATCAATCAATCAGATTTCAAACTCTCCACCATGGCCAAGACCAAAGAGCTCTCCAAGGATGTCAGGGACAATATTGTAGACCTACACAAGGCTGGAATGGGCTACAAGACCATCGCCAAGCAGCTTGGTAAGAAGGTAACAACAGTTGGTGCGATTATTCGCAAATGGAGAAACACAAAAGAACTGTCAATCTCCCTCGGCCTGGGGCTCCGTGCAAGATCTCACCTCGTGGAGTGCAATGATCATGACAATGGTGAGGAATCAGCCCAGAACTACAGGGGAGGATCTTGTCAATGATCTCAAGGCAGATGGGACCATAGTCACCAAGAAAACAGTTGGTAACACACTACGCCGTGAAGGACTGAAATCCTGCAGCGCCCGCAAGGTCCCCCTGCTCAAGTAAGCACATATACATGCCAGTCTGAAGTTTGCCAATGAACATCTGAATGATTCAGAAGACAATGGGTGAAAGTGTTGTGGTCAGATGAACCAAAATGGAGCTCTTTAGCATCAACTCAACTCGCCGTGTTTGGAGGAGGAGGAATGCTGCCTATGACCCCAAGAACACCATCCCCACCGTCAAACATGGAGGTGGAAACATTATGCTTTGGGGTGTTTTTCTGCCAAGGGGACAGGACAACTTCACCGCATCAAAGGGACGATGGACGGGGCCAAGTACCGTCAAATCTTGGGTGAGAACCTCCTTCCTCAGCCAGGGCTTGAAAATGGGTTGTGGATGGGTATTCCAGCATGACAATAACCGAAAACACACGCCAAGGCAATAAAGGAGTGGCTCAAGAAGAAGCACATTAAGGTCATGGAGTGGCCTAGCCAGTCTCCAGACCTTAATCCCATAGAAAATCTGTGGAGGGAGCTGAAGGTTCGAGTTGCCAAACGTCAGCCTCGAAACCTTAATGACTTGGAGAAGATCTGCAAAGAGGAGTGGGACAAAATCCCTCCTGAGATGTGTGCAAACCTGGTGGCCAACTACAAGAAACGTCTGACCGCTGTGATTGCCAACAAGGCTTTTGCCACCAAGTACTAAGTCATGTTTTGCAGAGGGGTCAAATACTTATTTCCCTCATTAAAATGCAAATCAATTTATAAAAAAATTGACATGCGTTTTTCTGGATTTTGTTGTTGTTATTCTCTTCTCACTGTTCAAATAAACCTACCATTACAATTATAGACTGATCATTTCCTTGTCAGTGGGCAAACGTACAAAATCAGCAGGGGATCAAATACTTTTTCCCTCAGTGTAACCACTCCAGAGTAGAATCTGTTACCCCCATATTATATATTCAAGCAGTTCAATTAAAATGTCATGGTCGATTGCATCGAAATCTGCACTAAGGTCTAGAAGAACAGAGCACTGCCGTGGTCTGCAGTGATTAACAGATAATTTACGACTCTAACTAGAGCCGTCTCCGTGCTGTGTTTTGCTTTAAACCCCAATTGAAATGGGTCGTCCAATTCATTTAAAGACAGATGCTGCCAGATCCGATTTGCCACAGCACGCTCAAGGACCTTAGAAATGAAAAGAATATTGAAAAAAGGCCGGTAATTAATAAAGCACTCCGGATCTAGACCTGGCTTCCTTAGCAGAGGAGTGACAGTGGTCACCTTGAATGCAGAAGGAACAACACCTGTTCTTAGAGATCCGTGGAATAGATCCAGTGTAAATGGTTCCAATGGGGCAACATTTATTTGAGGATTTTAGTAGGAAAGGGGTCGAGTGGACAACATGTAGGGTGGGAATTGGCGATCAGGGCACAGTTAGTGGTGTACCATTGAATTGAGGCGAATGGTAGTACATGTATCGGTACATTTTTTAAAGAGTGCCTCTCTCGCAAATATCAAATGAACACGCACCCAATGCTTCTGTACGGTGTCTCGAGATGTGGTGGTCGCGTTCAAACGTTCTGCTGTGTAATCGTATTGGGAGTTAATGCATGCAGATAACCCTGCTCACTAAACCGATGGCGATGCATTGTAGTCAACCTGCACTTGACGTAAACGAGCAACAGGAAGTCCCAGGGGTTCTGCGCACAGCGATTATTATAACTGCGACAGAGCGTTGCGGTGGCGCAATGGATAGCGAACTGCACTGCTAACCAGGCCGGCCAGAGACTTTGATTGGCAGCCACGGCTCAAGCCAACATTGCTGTTGAGTGATACGCATGTACACGTATGTATGTTGAACTTATTTCGCACCGTACGTAGCCAACCGTGCTTATCGGAGGTGCAGGGGAAGGACAACAAACTGAACACAACAAGCAGTTCTACATTAAAAAAAAAATTTCAATCGAGATGATGATTTAAAAGTGCATGGCTCCAGTGGCTTCCTAATATCGGAAGGAAGAGCGTTCCAGGCGGCTGCAGAAGCAGCAAATCTAAAAGCGCATAAGGGGCAGTCCATAAATCACGTCACGCACCTGGGGGGGGTCAGACATTTGTGATGATATGTGACGAGGGGGGGGGGGTTATAAATGTGACGTCACATCAAAATGCGCAACTTTAAATAAATATAGACAACACGTTCTACTTAGTTAAATATACTTTGTAATACATATTGTATCCTACAACATCAGAGTGCAGCGCCATCATTAAATACGCACTACAATGACAATAGTTCAAAGCGATTTGAAGCATGCTGAAAAAAAAAATTTGGGGGGGGCAGAGCTTTGTGACGTCATATTTGAGGGGGGTCTGACTTTTTGTGACGCCGTGTGACGAAGGGGGGGGTCAAAAATCGTCCAAAATTGCGTGACGTCATTTATGGACGGCCCCTAATACAGTTACTTTTGTATCTAGATCTCGTAAATATAAATGTGTCGTTATACCCGCCAACACCCGACAGCCAATCAGTAAGGTTTGTCACGTAAACAAAACGTGGCCAATTAGTTACTAGTTCAGCACTATCCAGTTGTGTGTTGGAGAGTAAACCCACAACAACATTTACAATTCGAGTAACCGTGACCTTTCACCGTTAACAACAACAACAATCAGCATCATCAGGGCGATGCTGTGACCGTCTATGTGCGATGGCTAAGTCAAAAGCGGCTGCCGCTGCTGCTGTTGCGAGGATAATAATGACCGGAGTTTGCGCGATGGTTGACAGCTCCTGGTATGGTGAAGCGGGCCCGCCTGGCGCCTCGCATATTTCACCGACTCGCAATGAGCAGCGTGGAGAGACGGAGTCACACCAGTAGGGGGCGCAACTGTAGAGGTGTGTAGGTGGATGTTGGGGGTTTGAGCAGGTGGGTTCAAGTTAATTTATTAGGTATAGCCCTGTGAGCCATTCGGCTCTTGAATCTGGTGCAACCGCAACAAACAAATAACAAATACATGAACAAGAAAACATCTTAAAGTGAATATGTGACTAAGTGCAAAGAGAAAATCCAAGAAAAGACAGCAAAATATTGCAGAAAAAACACCGTACACTAACGCTGTGTGCAAAAATCCCAGTGGAATGCAAGTCCAACAACCACAAGACAACTTAGATTAAGGCCATCAGTCTTACTCCGTACTACAACAAATAAACGTGGCCAAACCAGTAAACTTTTCGAAATCACCAAAATCAAGCAATGAAACAGTGATCATAGGAACTGTGACGGAATTTTCACAATAAACGACAAACAGCATGTACTACAAAAACCCTGCAGCCATAGCTGGCTGCATGAGTCACTCCACAACAGCAGGAGCATCAATCGGAGTATTATAATGTTTCAATGCACCTTTAAGATCAGCACACTAAATAAAAACACAGGTCATACTTTGCAGCGATCATCCGGAGCGAAACATTTTATTTTAGGCCACTGAATAGCACTGGCAGCTAAGGGTGTACAACTCCTCTAGAGCAGTTTTGAGTGAAGATCTCATAGGTAGTGACTCAAGTTGCAATTTATTGGCAATATCATTCCAGACCCTGGGGCATCAATAGCAAAGGCCCTTCGTCCAGTACTGTATATGTACGGCAATAGGGAATATGAAGCTGGTAAATGAGTGTAGACCTTAGGTCAAATTTGTTCTTTGAAACAGAGAGGAGATCCAGCAGGTAATCTGCGGACTTTTTTGTAAGTACATCATGAATAAATAAGATCTGGTGCACAAGCCGTCGAACATTCAGAGATGTTAAGTTTGACCCAATGTAGAGATGACAGTGGTGAGTGTGGGTGGGTGTGGATTTGGGTGGTTGTAGGTGTGGGTGTGTGTGTGGGGAACGCTAGTGTAGGGGTTAGGGCGCTGCGCTGCGAACTCGGCGACCCCAGTAGTAATTATCTGAACCAGTCCTGGGCCTCCCCGAGGTCGACTCAATCTCAAATAAGTACCTGGCACGGTGTGTAAAACATCGTCACTGGGGAGACAAAGGCGATCGTGCGTGGTGCTGGCCACCCACCACCTCGTGTACCGTTCCGGCCTTCATAGGTCATCGCTTACAGCACTTACCTCAACAGTATGTTAAGGCTATACGGGGATCTTTGTCATTGTGGTAGCGTGATGCGACGCATAGCTCGCCCAAGTCGGCCACAAGGGGGCCCCCGTATCAACAATTAATGAAGTACTAACAAACTTGATTTGGCGCTTTCGTGACTGCACGAATTACTCTTTGGTTCTTTCGGTAAAGTCACGTTGAAAGAGAAAATAAGAAATTAAATTAAAAGTATGCAATTATTTAATTCATTATTTTCTCTTCTACGTGACTTTACCGAAAGAACCAAAGAGTAAGTACTAGCAAGCTAAGAACAATTATTCAATTACATTTATTTGTACAAAAAAATACCTACGTCCTACCATGGACCAAGCCCTGATTAAGGCACACCTGGCTATCAACAATAGATCCATCCACCCCCTTGAGGGAATCCTAGACCGATAGAGACCCAGCATGAAAGGAAAGACCCGCGATAACTTAATTGTGAGTAATTGGAACCTTAACATGTTTTTAGAATTATGAATAACTGTCACTGTGAGAACTGTCTTCTTCGGAACCAAACAATACACAGTGCAACTAAAATAAAATATAGTTATAGTCTAACATATTATTGTATATATACGGGGGTTTAAACCATTCTAAGTTGTTATTTAGAAAAGGTGATAGTTGGGAGAAAGAGGTGGAGATCACCACAGTCGGATCTTGCAAAGCAGCCACCACCACCCCCACCACCACACCCCCACCACCCTCCACACCACCCCCACCACCCCCACCACCACCACCCCACCACCCCCACCTCCACCACCCCACCTCTACCACCCCCACCTCCACCACCTCCACCACCCCCACCTCCACCACCCCACCACCCCCACCTCCACCACCTCCACCACCCCACCACCCCCACCTCACCCCCACCACCACCCCCACCAACAACCCCACCTCCACCCCCCCCCACCACCACCCTCCCCACCACCCCCACCTCCACCACCACCCCCCCCACCACCACCACCCCCACCACCACTCCCACCTCCACCACCACCCCCACCACACCACCTCCACCACCCCCACCACCCCCACCTCCACCACCCGCACCTCCACCACCCCACCCCTACCACCACCACCCCCACCACCACGACCACCCCCACCCCCACCCTACCACCTCCACCACCCCACCACCACCACCACCCCCCACCACCACCACCACCCCCACCACCTCCACCACCCCCACCTCCACCACCACCACCCTCCCCACCACCCCCACCACCCCCACCTCCACCACCCCCATCTCTACCACCCCACCTCCACCACCTTCACCACCCCACTCCACCACCCCACCACCCCACCTCCACCACCCCCACCTCACCCCCACCACCACCCCCACCAACACCCCCACCTCCACCACCCCCCCCACACCACCCTCCCCACCACCCCACCTCCACCACCCCCCCACCACCACCACCCCCACCACACACTCCCACCTCCACCACCACCCCACCACACCACCTCCACCACCCCCACCTCCACCACCCGCACCTCCACCACCCCCACCCCTACCACCACCACCCCACCACCACGACCACCCCCACCCCCACCCCTACCACCTCCACCACCCCCACCACCACCCCCCACCACCACCACCCCACCACCACCACCCTCACCTCCACCACCACCACCCCCACCTCCACCCTACCACCTCCACCACCCCCACCTCCACCACCACCCCCACCACACCACCTCCACCACCCCCACCCCACCCTACCACCACCACCCCCACCACCACCACCACCCCACCCTACCACCTCCACCACCCCCACCACCACCCCCACCACCACCACCACCCCACCACCACCCACCACCCTCCACCACCCACCTCGACCCTCACCTCCACGACCCCCACCTCCACCACCCCCACCACCCCCACCCCCACCACCCCCACCACCCCACCACCCCCACCACCTCCACCACCCCACCTCGACCCTCACCTCCACACCCCCACCTCCACCACCCCACCCCCACACCCCCACCACCCCCACCACCCCCACCACCCCCACCTTCACCTCACCTCCACCACCCCCACCCCCTCACCTCCCCACCACCACTCCCACCTCCACCCCACCCCACCACCACCCCCCCCCACCACCCCCACCTCCACCACCACCCACCCCCCACCACCACCACCCCCACCACACCACCACCCCCACCACCACCCCCCACACCACCTCCACCACCCCACCCCCACCCCTACCACCCCACCCCCACCACCACCCACCCCCCACCCTACCACCTCCCCACCCCACCACCCCCACCTTCACCTTCACCACCACGCACCCCCACCACCCCACCACCCACCACCCAACCACCCCACCCCCCACCTCCACCACCCCCACCCCACCACCTCCACCACCCCCACGTTGAGATCGGTAGCTGAGCCCCTGGGTGGCGCTGTCTCTCTCGCACGAGTGACGCGGCGTGCCACAGAAAGCCCTCCACCCACGCCACCGATTCACACGCCGCTCATCTCAAATTAAGACGATAAACTATTTTTGCTTTTACCAGTGGATAAGGCCCCGCTGAGCTACGTAACTCTTTTATCAGAAGCGATTTGGCAATGACAAATGATAGTTAAAACGAAGTGGCCGATATCATCATCACGCGGAAATGAAGAGCAGCTAACTATACTCTAAACGCATAGAGACCCATAGACTAAAATAATTTTTATTTTACCAGGTGTAAGACCTCGCTGAGCTTCTATGTAGAACTTTGTCAGAAGCGACCTGGCTATCATAAATGACAGGTCAACGACGTTGTCTTATTAACATCAACACGTAGAAATTTATGGAGGGAAAATCCACGGAGAGAAACATGCAAACTCCAAATATACATATTCTGGGGTTTTTTCAGTAAAGTCACGTAGGTAAATTTTTTTAAAATTAAATTAACAAAAGTAAAATAAAAATAAAATAAAAATCACGACGTTTCGGAGGCAACACAAGCTTCCGTCTTCAGGTGGAACCGTCACAGCACGCTTGCTGTATCAAGTGACTTTACCGAAAAACCCAAGAATATGAATCCTTGCAGTCATGAAAGCTTCAATCTAGAATCCAAATATAGAGCAGGCTTCTTCACGGTCAGCATTGGACCCACGACCCCTTCTGTATATTAGGCGAGGTAGTTAACATCTTACCACCGTGGTGCCCTGCATTCTTGAATAAAATTAACGTCGATACTTAACGATGCCTCCTCCTTGGTGTTGTGAGTACAGAGATCTGGGGTTCAAGCCGCCTGCCCTGGTCATGCACTGCCCTCACTGTGATTGACACGCGGTGAGTGTGCACTTCTTAAACGTCGACTACAATTTACTCTTGGCTAAACAACGTGGGTCTTTTACTTACCTATGTTGACCGACATGGTGGCAGTATGATCACACAATCCTCAGGTCCCACACAATGTGCCGAGGCTTGCATTCAACAATGCTTTTTTCCCCCTGTATACTATGTTAGGTAGTTAACATCTCCTAGCCACCATGGCGTCTGGGTTTGGATCGAACCTGCGACCTCCTGCATACCAAGCGAGGGAGTTAACATCTCCTAACCACCGTGGCGTCCAGTGCCGGGATCGAACCCACTGCCTCCTGCATACCAAGCGAGGTATTTAACATCTCCTAACCAGTGACGTGCCGGTGAGGTCAATGGCTGGGGAGGCACTGGCTAGTGTCAGAGCCAGATTCACACACGGAGGGGGGGCGTGTCCTCACGGAGGGGGCGTGTCCTCGCCGAGGGGGCGTGTCCTTAGTGAGGGGGCGTGTCGTCACTGATGGGGGCGTGTTAGACACGTCCCCTGAGTGAGGCAGATGTGATAGCTGCCTCCCCTGGTGCCTTTTCATTGCAGTTTCATGACGAGACCAGCGAGCCTAAATATCTTTTATACACATACGTGAAATAAGTTACCTGGAGTATGGAAAGCGGAGGACATGAAATGAAGGGGTCTACAAACATTACATTGGTGACATACTGAGATAATAACAGGCACGTGCTTATTGCCCACGCTCCATCCAGTTACTGAGGGGTTGCGCAATCAGAGGGGAGGCTGAGCTCATCGCTGCCTCACCTCTCGTCTCTCCCTGTATTTGCAGCGGAGCTCCGCAAATTTGGCGATTTTGATATTAAAAATAATTGGAATCGTACACAAAATGACATTTATAACACAGATCATTGGAAAAATGTTAATATTTATTTTACTTGATTATTCTTATTTTTGCTTCTTTTCGGTAAAGTCACGTAGAAGGGAAATAAAATAATATAAATATAAAACAAAAACAATTCTCACGACGTTTCGAATGCAACACAATAGTTATATATATATATAATTTTATTATTTCCCTTCTACGTGACTTTACCGAAAGAACCAATAATATGAATCCCTGCAGTCACAAAAGCTTTAAATCGAAATTTAATTATTATTTTGTTACTTTTCGTAACATATATTTTCATTGGAGTATGACAGGTGAGGCTCTAC